>JASDQU010241661.1:0-11151 GCA_032191745.1 Picea mariana | reverse complement strand
ATCTAGAAGCCCCAAAAGGTCAAAGTAGTCAAAGTGGTTTAAGAGATTTTAAAAGGTAAATAATAAAGTGAAGTGATGAGTGTACTATAATTCAAAGTGAATACAAAATAAATTAATTTAATAATAAATTTAATGGAGAAATTAGAAGTGGATTAACCATAAAATAAGGAAAGTGGGCAAAGTGACCTAGAAGATGTTTTTAAGAAAGCTACTTGGAGAGTATAAATAAGAGGCAAGACTCTCTCATTTAAGATAAACTTTAGAATATTGAATACCTATAGGTTTCTAAGGTAACCAAAGGATATATAAGCCAAATTTCCAAGGAAAGTGAAGAAAATAAGGCCATAACTCAAGGAAGGATAAATTCTTTTGATGATGCTTTCTGAGGTATGTTTTTTTTCAGGTCATCTCATCATTTTCGCAATAAATTTTTTTCTAGAATGATTTAGACCGTGAAATTGATATTATGATGAGGAAACATATCCAAGTATCTATGGTAAAAAATTCATCTTGTGGGTCGTTTTATTTTTGGAGTTACACTCTGTGGAAAATAGGGTTTGTGGCTAGTCTTGAAACTAGTCAAAAACAGATGTTTCGGGTAAACACATCATAAATTCTTCATAACAGATCCAAATTCAGTATGAACATATGTGTTGGTTAGAGTATAGTCTATAGTATTCTTTGTAATAGTTTCATATCAATTCAACAAAAATTTAGTGTGGGGCACGCTCTACAAGGTCTCTCTCTAGAATAAGCCAGAATTCAACAAGGTGTGTCATTTTTTCCATAACTCCTTTTCTGAGAGGTTACAAGTAGTGACACCAGGAGGAATTGCATAAAACACACTGAAGAACATTGTGTATCAGTTTTAGATCTTTATTCATTTCAAGTACAAAGTTGTGATTATTTCAAGTTAGGGTTGCTGACCAATCCAGAACTAGTCTTGTGAGACTAAAGAAACATTTGATGAAAATTATAGTCTCTTGTTGTTAAAGTTAAGGAATATTTGAANTATACACCAGGTCTATTACATATTTACAAATCATATTTGGATGATGAAATTGATGAGGGATTTTGGTTGAGGTACAAGTTGGGTACATGGTTGAGACAAGTAGTTGATCAGTTGGAACATACATGAAGTGTATAGTTGATGATGCTGGTACATATTGATGAGTCTTAGTTGATGAGTACTTGACACATTATTTGTATAGTTTTGGTGCATGGTTGAAGGACTTGTTCATGGTATAGGTTGGTGCATGGTTGATGCACTTGGTTATGGTACAGGTTGATTATAGGTTGGTTGGTATAGGTTGGTGCATGGTTGATGCACTTGTTTATGGTACAAGTTGATTACATGTTGAGGTTTGTGGCTAGTTCTGAAACTAGTCAAAAACACGTGTTTCAGATAAAAACATCATAAATTCTTCATAACATATCTAAATTCAGTAAGAACAATTGTGTTGGTTAGAGAACATAGGGGTTTGTAGCCTCCTTCTGGTTGTAGTCAAAGAATTGGGGAGTTTGAGCTTCCCTCAGGTTGTAGCCTGAGAAACTAAGGGGGTGGAGCCTCCTTCCAGTTGCAGCTGGAAAACAAAGGAAGTTGCTGCTTCCAATGAATGTAATTCTTCAAGACATATAAGATAAATCATTCTTTGGTTTTCTCCCACTTTGGTTTTCCACGTAAAACAATTGTGTACTGTGCATGTGTATGATTGTTCATTTGTTCATTTCTTATTTACTCTACAGTTATTGGATGATAATGATACATTGATATAACATTTGGATTATATGGTTAAAAAGGATTAAATTTCTCTATTACTGATTCACCCCCCCTCTCAGTAATCCAACAACTTCCATACTCTTGTATTTATATTTCCCCATCTATGAAACCATGAAATCGCCGATCAGGCGTCACGTGCCCCACTAGTTTGAACGACCCAAATGGAATTCACGATTTCTCACTTCACGACATTTTCTTGTAGCTCAAATCAAAACCCCCGAAACCCAGTTCCGCAACATTCCTTAATCCACTGCCACCTATCCCCGCTGGATCAGAAGGCTCCGATGAATCCTGGGATTTATGACTTTGGCATATCAACACATCTATAGATTGGGAATTTCACGCATTCCTCACTTAAATTTTCCTGAAGCTCATTTCCCCAAATACTTGGATCAACTGAGACCTGTCCCCTTCAAGATCAACGAATCATGTTGATTTTGGGTTTCGAGAGTTCGGATCCTCGACGAAAAAATTTAACAACATTTTGAACTCCCAATTCCTGTGATAATTTTCTAGCATTGATCTCTCCCAATGAGATCCACAGCCCAGATTTAATCTGTGCTCAACCTTTGATTTTGGGCCAGCTCTGGCGCTAACCTTTGCGCAACTTTGACCTTTTGAAATAATGTGAGTCATTGATTGATAATCCTGATTGGATATTCATCGTTGAAAGGTTAAAACTACCTTATTCTTGATTTAAGTCCATACCATCCCGCTCTAAGTACTGTGCTTGTGCTTATGGCTGTGGTTTCTGTGAACAATTACCTGGACAACTAACTGAGGGCTCAAGAAAAAAAAATGATCAGTGACAAAGGTAAAGAGAGAAGTGATCAGCTTAGAGAAAATAGGAAATCTTAGGGCCGAGACTTCTCAGGTAGGATAACACAAAACAAAAGGTCTCTCAAACGATCGAGGGCAGATGTAGAGAGAACTACAAGACGAAAGGGAAAAACTTAAGAATGGGTTTGCGAAAGGAGGATAGATAGGAAAAAATACAGAACTAGGTAGAAACCACCAACCCCTAAGGCTTTGACAAGTTTATGTAATAACAGGTTCTATTATGTTAACCATGATTAAATATTTTGTTCTAGTCTCAACAAAATCTATTTCTACCCTGTTCACTGTATATGCTTAAATCTTATTCAAAATTTGTTCAATTGTCCACTATGTGCTCTTTTTTTTCTCATGAATTATTTTTTATCCTATTGTAGTTGTTGTAAGAGAACGAAATTTTTAATTTTATGTTAACATTGTAATTTTGTTAACATAAAAACAAAGATTCTTTCTTTCATTAATTCATAAAAATTTTGATTTCAATGTTGAATCCATGGCTATATTTGGAACCAAGCATAGTTTGGCATACCTATAGTTTGATTATTTGGAGAAAAATCAATTGATATAATCCAGTTCTCCCTAAACTTCGAAAACCTAACTATGCTATAAAAAATCCCAAAATTTTGCCCATATCCTACAGAAATTTGATGCCCTCGTTAACACAACATGTTGTGGTTGATTTGGTTGGTGAATTTCCAGTTTTGGAACATCATTGGGTTCTCGAAAAAAAACTCTTAATCTTTTAAATTCAAAATCAATTCGAAATCAAACTCGTACCTATAAATTTGAATGTGTTGGAGTGACGACACAATCTAGGCGAAAAATTCATGATTTTGGGCATCTTTTTGAACTATTGTAACTCACGATTCATGGGAGATTTCTTGTTGGAACCTTCTCTTATGCATGATAGAAGAAACAAGTATAAGAAACAAAATTCTCTTGGTTATAGGCAACCTATTGCTCCTTCTCTAAGACTGTATTAAACTGCATGGGTTTCGATGAGTTTAAGACTTATGTTTGCAGAAAAATGAAATGTATTGATGACAAAAAATAATATAAACTTGTCATTTCACCAATGACTTACAACTTATTTCTCCTCCCATTTGTCCTTGTAAGTGCAATCATACTCCAGATCGTTGTTAATATATCCTCTATTGTTATCATTTTCACTTTAAATTAATCCCGGACTTTGCACTCATTTTAGAAACTTGTAATTTTTGCAATATTATTAACCCTGTACTTGAAATGATTTATGGAACTACCTTATACCTCATATGTAGATTTAAAAAGATATCTTCCCTCCAATTTTTGAATTTTCAAATGTGTTCTTTTCCTTATGCATTCAAATTCACAAAATATTTTTTGCTTTCTTGTAGTCATTCCATACCGATTTTAAGAACAACTTTCATTGAATGCTTTAAGGAAGTCTTTCATAAATCTCTTCTCTTGAAAATTTATAGTTTTACAACCATAAAAAATTTCAAAAAGTATGAAATTTCCATTGTTTGTAATTATTTTCAAGAACACATCTTAACCCTATTACTCCTTATTTTAGACTTAAAACATAGCTTCACCTTATTACTTCCTTTTGTTGCTAGGTTTTTGATAAAAACTATAAGCCTTGTTAGGAAGTGTAAATGATAGATGAAATGATATAAAGTGGATATGGATAAAAGAAGAAAGATGTATAGTAGATAGGGATGAGTTAGGTGAATTTTTTTGAGGTTATGGCTTGAGGGCTTTATGTGAAAAATTAAGATTTCTTGATCATTTAAACTTGTTCTTACTTCTCCTCTATGTGATTATGTTTCATAATTATCTTATTTTTCTTTTCTTTCTCTTTATTGATTTCTTCTTCTTTCCAATTCTCTCTCATGTTCATGTTTTTCTCTTCTCTCGTATTCTTGTCTCTCTGCTTCAGATATTTTAAGTAAGGTTTCTTCAGCTATATCGAATTCCCCTTTTGATATTTCACTAAGAATGTGGGGTTGTTTGTCTTCAAATTTTCCTATTTCTTCGACGATAGTTTGAGAAATTGGTTTGCTTGTTTCTTTTTTTGTGTGTCTTCTTACATAAGATGTTTCTTCTTGTATTTGTTTCTTCTTTGATTGATGAATAAATAAAATTTTCCTATAGAGGATAGACGAATAGGAGGATATAGGACTATATATTTGTGAGGAACCAACACCAGGTGTGCTAGGTACCCCACTAGGCACAACCAGGCACAACCATTGAGAGAAAGTTACATGATTTTGAGAGAGAGGGTGGGGGAATAGTTGACAAAGTGGGAATATGTACCTATTTTTTTGGGTTGGTTTCTCCTTGATGGGAAATCCTCTGATATTCCTTATGTTTTAGTTTTAGGTATTTAGTTCTAACCTTTTTCACATTTGAGTTTTTTCCATCTTGGCAACCTTCCCTCTTTCTTTCTTTTTTGTATTCATCCTAATTCTCATATACATTTATTTCTCTAGTATCCATGGCATGTGATTCTTCACCCTTATGTTATATTTTAGGCCTTCTCTTTTCTTCTTCTTCCTTCATCTCAACCTCTACTTTCCTCTTTTTTTCTTCCTCTGTAACTTCCTTAGATTTTTATTCTACATCATTTTTTTCGTCTTCTTCTATTTTTTTTTATTTTCTTCTTCTTCAACTACTTTATTATCTTATTGTTATATTGCATTTTTCCATTTTTTCTTCCTATGTATATTTTGTGTATGCTTCCTCTATTGTAGCCTTCATCTTTGATTCTTCTTCGTCTATACTTTCCCACTTTTCTTCTTCTTCTTCTTTTCATTCAACTTCCACCTCTTCATTTATCTTTGTTTCTTCCTCTACAGATTTATGTATTTGTCATTTTTATGAGGAGGGGTATTGTTAATGTCCAATGGTATTGATCCTTGTTTCCCTTCCTGAGCATATTACTACTAATGGGGTTGAAATGGATTGATAATACCAAGGACTAGAGTTCTCTAACTCAAATCCAATATCATATTCTCACATTCAACCTTCTTATTTGTTTGTGGGGTAAAGATAGAATGTAACTCTCCATTTTCAATAAGTGGTGTATTTGGAGCTGATCTCATCCCTAGGCCCTTAGGTCTTTTCTCAATAATTGGTATCTCAGATGGGCTGTGCTCATATTTTTCCATATCTTTGATGTACTTAAAACCCATGGTTTGGATCATGGAAAAGACCTTTTGTTAGGTTTATATTTCTCATTGGACAACTAGTACTTATGCTACTAAAATTTGAGGTTCTTCCCCCTCTCCTTTTGTCTAGGTAAATCATGTGTTAGAAAAATCATATTCATCCTCATCATGATCATGTACCTCATAATTATTTGAACCCCCTTTTCCTCCTCTAAAAGGAGGCATGTTTCCAATTACTCCACAAGAGTAAATATAAAGTTAACTCTCTATTCAAACATTGTTCCTAAAAAATTAAGGACCAAGCAAGACATTTAGTTTGTTTTGTAAGTATCTCAAATGCCTAGGAGTAACCAAAACATTTCCAGAGCTATGGAAGGGAGACAATAAGTGCCAATATCAAAACCAACTTTATCTATAATGTTTTAATTCATTTTATCAAACATCTTGCAACTTACTAATCTCACTCAGTTTATTAGCATTAAAGGGCCACAAGGAATTTTAGACCTCTATCCATTCTCGCACAAAAAAAGGGGGCATAGTTGAAGCTAAAGCATGGTAGAGAAATACAATTCATATTTCTTAAGTATTCTTATTGAACACAATAAAGTAAATGACTGAAATGAGCTACAATGATGCTTTAAAAAGGTAACAATAACTATTCTAGTATGGCCATAACATTATGAAATAATAGTTGTATGGCTTGATCATTATTTCCTGAAAATAAAAGAGATATATGAGAAATAAATGTACATTTAATTCTCATAAAGTTCATTCTCTTACAAGCAACAACAAAGTACATGATCTAGTCCCATTTTAAACAAATACCCTTGAATCCAACTATATGGGGCACATTGTCCAATGGTTCCACAACATTCCTTATGAGAGATGTGATGGATAAAGTTTTAGTCAATACAATAGTTTGCAATGTCAACAAACCATAGTGTTTGCAAGGACATAGCAAATAAGTGTTTATTTGGGAAAATATCTTTCATAAGGCCTTCTTTGGGGATATTTTCTAACCGAGACAAGAAATTTGCAACCACATTTACTCAACCGTGATTATCAAGTATAGTGAGAACAAATTCTTAAAATAAAATAAACCATGTAACAAAAATACCACTGACAACAAGATTTTTCTTTAGATACCTATTAGCAGAATTTATTGATGTACTGTTGGAATTTATTGATGGAATATATTACTATGATAACTCCCTTTTCAATAATAATATATCTTAGGTCATAACTAAAAATATTTTTTCTAACGTAATAAATGGAATATTTTTTAACAGCCTAATGTCAGAAAACAACACCTAAGGATTTTTCTGAAGCATCAATGTGAATGTGAAAAGGAATATTTCAATTAGGGCCTTAAACATAGGGGACGAGATCAGATTTGTTTCAAGGTTTCAAAGGATTTTTGACATTTTGCAACCAAAAAAAAGTCAACATCCTTAGTAATAACGACAAAGAAATATGTTGCTATTTTGTTGAAATCATAAATGAATATTCTATACTAACCAATATGTCCAATAAAGTTGCAAACATTAGTTTCTTCTAAGGGGTAGTTAAATTTTGATTGATGGAAATTTTGTCATGGTTGACTTTAGTCCTTGAAGCTAAGATATGATTTCTTAACACTATTCTTTCAATCATCAACATAAAACATTTTTCATTAATGATGGATAGACTCCTGTACTAAGAATGCTATAAAACACTTTTCGTATTAGCCAATACTTCTTCATAAGAATTACAATATGATACAACATCATCCATGTAGACCTCCACATAGTCATGGATTAAAAACTACAAGGAAAAAAATTTATGGTGGATATTTTTAGTGTTACAAGATTAGGTAAAACCATAACAAAAAATATAAGATAAAACCTGGGCTATTGGAGATTCTAGTTACGTCACCCGGTTTTGATTTTGTGCCTTGGAACAAATTTACATTGTCTCCCTAAATGGCTTTAGGAGGTGATTTTAAACTCATCAGAACATGCTCACCATGCCTTAGATTGAAGAAACACTAGTTCTGTTGGACTCCTGGCACTGGATTCTAGCTAGGGTGCACCTCTCTTATGATTATGTTGCTCAGAAAAGTGTTTCTTAGAGGATCTGTTGAACTAGGGTTTTATCAGTGAGGCACAATGAAAATATGACAAAGGGGGTTGGGTTTCACAACCCATGTGTTTGGTGATTTTGGGCACCGTGGTCACATGGGGGTTGTCCATATAGACCTTCTGGAGCTTAAGGAACCTAGTTACATCTCCTTGTTGTGATTTTGTGCCCTCGGACCAAATTGTCATTTTGTTCCTGAATGGCTTCAGGAGGCAAATTGCAACTCATGATAACATGAAAATCATGGCTTAGATCGATGAACCGTTAGTTATTTTGGACTCCTGGCACTAGATTCCAACTAGTGGAACCCTCTCTTATGATTCCATTGCCTGATTTTTTTTTTTTTATAGGAGATCCAGAACTAGGGTTTTTCTAAGTGAGGCACAATGCAAATCTGGCATAGGGGGTCGACCTTCAAAACCCTTGTTTCAGGTGATTGTGGGGATCATGGTGATGTGGGATTTGGCCATATGGACCTGCCGAAGCTTATAGAACATAGTTACATCACCTAGTTGTGATTTTTTTTCCTCGCACCAAATGTCAAGGCAAGGAATATGTTGGCCCTTGACCAAGTTTTGAGGATCCTTAATCATGTTTGACCTACTTTTGGGACTTTGACAGGTTGTCGAAGGAGGAGCGTAAGTTGAAGCGGAGATCGGGGGATATCAACCCCTTCTTAGGGTGTTTTCGGTTTTGGGCTATGTAAAGGGTATGGGAATGTCAGCCCATGGGTTTACCCATGTTTAGCCCCTTTTTGTAATGTATAAAATAGATGTCTAGGTGATGTAAGAAGTGGTTTGTATGAGACGATATAGGAATCTGTGTGATGATGTGCTAAGTGAAAGTGATAGTTGTATATGCTCTGTGCATGCTGCGTGAGACTTGCAAGGCTAAGTGCAAGTGACTGTAAGAGATTGAGTAGAAGCTTTCTGCTATAACCTAAGTCAAGGAAGGAGGATCTGGCGAGGTTTGCACGGTCCTATGCGGAGTATGATCTTGTGGCTTTGTGCATGTAGAAGATTGACAAAAGATAATAAATAAGAAGAAGAGTTGGTGGACATAGCTCCAGGCTGGGGGTGAACCACATATATCCTCTGTTGTGGTTTCTTTGTGCTTTATGGTTGTTCTCTTTTTTATGTGATTAAATTCTTAGTGCACTGATATATGCTTAGAATAATCTAATATGATAGCTTAGTGTTGAATAATGTTAATGAATGCTAGATCTAATCTATGTTGATGTGCTTGGTGCTTGAATATATTGGATCCATGTGAATACTGCGATGCTCTGTGATTAGGGTTTTTACTGTGGAGTAGATACTGGTTAAATAATGATGAACTATAACTATTCAGTTCTCTGTAAAGGTGTTGTAATCACAGACTGTGTCCCGGCTAAGGTTGCAGACATCTGAGTCCTGCAACCACCCCTGCCTCTACCTCATGTGGGACTTCATCTTCTTCATAGGTGTTTCCAAAAGGGCCGATAGTTAGGGTTTTGTTGGTGCGCTCTTGAGCATTGAACCCTGGTTCTTCCCCTGTGCCAAAAAATGGTTCCGTTGCAGGCACCTAAAACTGTGATTGATGGGAACTAAATAAAATAAAGCTTTGTGCGTAGATCTATTTATTTAGTGTGCAGTATTCTACTTGAAGCTCTGTGCTAAGAAGAAAAGTTAGATATGAAGAAAAGAGGTAAGTTCTTAAAGATTTGTGCTTTGTTAAAGGAAAGATAAGTGGAAATTTTTGTTTCAAAAGTATGGATCTAGGTATGTTTGATAAATTTGTCCTAGATTAAAAACTAGGGCACAACTAGATGAAAGAAGATTTGATATGAATAGATATGATATAAATGATGAAAGATATGTTATTCCTATGCATAGAAAGAATGTTTGGACTAACAAATGGATGCAAGACCCTAGAAAGACTTTTTTGCAGGTTAGTTACTGTTACCCTAGTGCATAGTACAGGAAAGGTTGGGGATCGTTCAAGAGAAAGAGAGGATTAAATCTTTGCTATAGTTGTAGAATACCAAGACATCTTGCTAAGGAATGCCCTGGTAGAGGTCCTACTTGCCTCTGTTGTAAAGCTATGGACCATGAAGTTTTGGATTGCCCTAGAATGATTTCTAAGGTTGAAAGAATGAATATGAGACAAGAAAACCCTAAGAAAAATCAAGAAACTGAGACCATGGCAGAACCCCAAAAAGAATTAGAGAATGTATTTCAACAAATGAAAGAAACCCTAAATGATCGCAGAAATATCAACTTATCAGAGAGCTTCAAAAAAAAAGAATGCATAGAAACAAGAATAGAGGACTTTGACATTGACTGTGTTCTGGATGAAGAAACACAGGTGAATATTATGTCAAAAAGAACTTGGGAAATTTTAGGAAAGCCTTCTATGATTATTTCATTAGGAGGAATGGGATTGTTTAGAGGAAAGTTGATAACCCTATGTGGAAGACTCACCCTGATATCTATGAATTATCATGGAACTTTGACAGAAGAAGATTTTGAGGTTGTTAAATTTATTGAGAACAACGCCCCATTTGCTATATTACTAGGAAAAACTTGGATTGAGAAAGATCATGCTAGAACAAAAGAAGAGGAAGTCTTAGAACAAAAGAAGCAAGAATTAAAAGATTTCATGACTAGGAGGATAGCGCACTTGATTGAAGAACAGGAGAACAGATCAAAACTGTTCAGAACTAGAAACTTGGATATCGAAGTAGAAATAACACAAGAAGACTCACAGAAGAGTAGAGAACCTGCTCCAAACAGAGAAGAAGTATTGGCCTTGAACCCTATGAAAGATCATCAAGCATGAAGTTACTATGCTAAAAGGAGATAAGAATTAGAATGGAAAGAGGAATACCGAGATAATTGTTGCAGGGAATAAGGCTAGAAATCTCAGTAAGAAAACAACAAAGATAGAAAAATTGCAGAAGGTTCCAGAAGAGATTTCGCAGAAGGAAGGCTTGAAAAAGTGGAACTTCGTTGAGATATCAGAACAATGCAACATGGCCCTTTTCCATGACGAATAAATTTAGCCATTGAAAGCATTATAACCATTAGCTCGACACCTTGAACGGTTAGAACTGTTGATACTGAGAGGGGGGTGAATCAGTATCAAGTACAATTTAAAACCTTTTTCAACTTATACTTAAATCATTCAATTATATCCAATGAGAAATGAACAATAGTATAAGAGTTACACCAATACACCACAATACACCATGCACAATATATGAGAAATAATCAATAGTTTTTGTTC
>JASDQU010241660.1:106198-121357 GCA_032191745.1 Picea mariana | reverse complement strand
GGGAGGTCCGGAGCGCGGTTCCGGGACGCTCCCGCTCGGAGCGCGGATCGGGGGTCCGGACCCGGGGGGGGAACGCTTCGGCAACACTGGATTGGACGATAGATAGCCTCCTTCCTTGTCTCAAAATATGGTTGGGTAGAACTTATAACTCGTAAAGGTCTAGAGTAATAATGTCTTTGGAAGTACGTTTGACGCTTAGATTCCTACCTAACGATAAGTTGGTAACTACTCTATGCTTCTTGTCCCTCCCTTGTAAACTCCTCCCACTCTAGTATTAATTACCCTTGAATTTTTTTAAAGTCTAGTAATTTAGGTTGTGCTTAGAAAGGACTGAATGATTAGTCTTGGTCGTAGAGTCTAGTAATGATTTACCTTGATTGTTCGTAATTGCTTACCCCTGCGCCATTAATTATAGTGAATTTTTAAACTGTATAACTTTCTTAGAACACTCGCGTGCACAATATTTATTGTAGAAGGAATTTTTTGTGGAATTTAGTCCTTGTGTGCCTTAAATTGTAATGTAAAGATCATGCTTGATATAGACTTTATCCCTCTTGCACGTAACAATTTATTTGGTATTGTATGTTGATATGACACTTATAACTTGCACCATTAAATTAGTTAATGTGGGATGGATTAAAAATTGTTTTCTTGCGCCTTGAATTTAGGGTGTGCCGGTTGAGATTAGAAATAGGCCACTAGTGCACCTTTAAATATTATTAAGTATGAATACTTGTTGGGCAATTTAATTTCTGTGCGTAATGAAAGTCATTGTATTGATGGTTTAGATATTAGGGTTCTTACGCAATTTATTTCACGTAGTAATGGATTTATGCATTTTCTGACCATTTCCTTGCGCCATTAATTGATAATGTATGATGTGTCTTTAGCTAGATTTTTATTGTGCCTTGGGTTTGATGATACTTGATTGAATTGATAATTGTTTAATGTTGTGCCTTTAATCATGTTTGACGAATGATCGATTCATTAATTATTTACTTGCGCACCAAGTTTAGATTGATGTTTTAAATTTCGAACGTAGCACTAAAAGAAACAAAAAAAAAATTGACCTATTGTTTGTCACTGGTTGTCGTAACGGCGGGGTTCTTAAAGTTGTATCATGTTTCTTAATGATATACCTTTATGACCAGTAATCAAATGAATTCTCATTTTGTTTGAATTCAACTCCTCTATTCACATAAAGTAGACTTGCACCTTCGGCGGATAATGTAGAAGACCTCTAGCTTGTAGTAGCAACCCCCATATCTGTTGTTGTCTTTCATCGAACCAGTACCTATATGAATTCAGTGATCATTGAAGATCAGATTGTACTCCATTGTATACAGATATCTTCTGTTGATTTTGAGACTAGACTCCCTTCTGTCTTGTTTGTGACTATGACAACCTTTGTCATATGTCAACTTTGTATTGCCTATTCATGGTCATGAACAACTATTTGATATATATCCACATGAATATGCAGTGTAATTCAGAATGGAAGACATGTGTATAGAGTCAATATGAATTTTAATATTCTCATGAGGAACTAGTAATTCCATCTAAGTCTTCATTACTCCACTTCTGGGTATTATAATGTAATTCGGCTATCACAGATACTCCTTTGACCTCACACATTAGGGGGCATCTGTTATAAGAAATATTTCCACACTCCGTCCATCTTTCTTTGATGGTGTTCCATTTCCCTCTGCAAACTTAAATTCTCATTTTTTTTCACTCCATAGCTAAAATCACATGTGTTTGTATATATACGCAACCTATAGTTAGACAACTCATGTATACGCAAGTTGCTCCATTACATCCCGCGTAGATCTAGTTTGGTGCTCAAAAAATAAAAAAATGTGTCAGGTTTCTATGACATGTCACAAGATACATGATCCTTGACCTTCCATATACTGGAAACACTATGAATCAACATTTCAATTCCATTTGTAGGCTATAAATTTATCCATATACAAGCCTTGAACAATATTCATCACATGAGAGAAAATACACTCTAGAGAAATTTCACCTCATAATTGAGTTTGCATCCCTTTGTCCTTGAAGTCTAAACTTCTTATGTTCAACCCTCGAGCTCTTCTTATCTTGAGATGGAGAAATTCATTAAATCCTACTTGTGATCTTGCCTTTGTGGAGGATTGAAGTGGTGGAGGCCCAGCTGGAGGAACATAGTTTCTCGGTTTTGATATGTTTTGTTACAAAAGTTTGCCACCTATGTACTTCTATTGATTATATTAATAGAAATAATCTTTTCTCATCCAATTATATCTTGCAAATATTTTTATTACTTTCCATGGGAGTATTTGTTATGTATGTTAATTTTTTATTATAATTTCTATACTAACATTCCATATCATTTCTACATGCTTGTGTATATTGGTTGTTGAGGACAAGTTACAATTATAAAGTTTTGGGTCACGTGGTCAATAATGGTCTTCGTCTAACATCCAGAGGAGGTAGGCTAGTAGCCTTCTCTTGTTATCATTTTCATTTATATATCACACTTGATTTAAGAGTTGGTGTTTGGGTGTCGTTTGGTATTTTGTGGTTTTCCCCTAGCCATAGAGAGATTTTCCTCGTAACGGTCTGGCCATGGGGGTGCTAGGGGCGATGCATGAAATCTCCCCCTCCCCACGTTGGAATGCTTCTTCTCTTAAATAATGCATTGACATTGCATCTTATACCTTTGCTTCACAATTTTACAAATGTTATGTATGTTATTTTGAAATATTGAATTGAGTGTATGTAAGCAATTCATGATTGTCGTTTGTCGTGGTGAGGGGGTGATGCCAGGTATCACCTCTAGCACCCCCACAGACCAAGTATTGGTCCATGGAGGTCCCAGGGGTGATTCCCAACATCGCCCCCTCTCGACATTGGACGATAGACAATCAAAACCTGTTCATTTTACACAACCTAAAATAGAAATGGAAATGATTCATTGTTAGACATCTCTTTCTAGGAAGCTTGGACAATTGTTGAGATGTTTATTTACAAGAAATATTTTCTACAAAGGCTTATTTACATGACTAACTAATGCAATGAAAAGAATGATTAAAGTTAATTTCCCAAAACCTTTGCATCCTGGAAAACAAAAATAACATCTCACATTATTCTCTCCTAAACAAATTTTTTTCCTACAGTACAAATGTGAAGCACATTTCTATGTAGGAGACAATTATTCAATATTGCAATCATGTCCAATACACGTATTTAATTAGATTTTCAACCAAATAATACCATATTTGTAAATATTTAATATATAATTGTGAATTTAGATGATCAACGGGTTCATTTCATACTTATTTCACTATCATATATCATGTGTGAATCTTTATGGATAAATATTTAAAGGATTTGTGTCTATAAACAAATTTCGGCCAGTTGTATTAACCTTTATAACTTTTATTTTGAACATACTTGGAATCTCCCCTAGCACCCTTGCGGACCAAGTCTTAGCCTATAGGGGCGCTCACCCCTAGTACCCATGCATGCAAATTTTGGCCTACGGCCCCCCACCCCCATCTTTACTGATCCAATAGAGATGTGGGTGAGGGGCATTGCTAGGAATCACCCTGGCACCCCCACGGGACAGACAATTTTTATTTATTTTTAATTTGAATATTGTATATGATTTTGTTATTTTTTATTAGAATGTAAACATTTTCTCATTATTACTATAAAGCAATAATTTGTTTTTTAAAATTTTCATATAGGAAAAATGGCGTCAAGGAATATATTTGTGAATGTATTTAGATCAATACCTGTAATAATGGGATTAGAAACTGCAACTGGGGCCTCCATGAATGTTAGAAAACAAAAATATAACACATTTGTTCAAGTTCCAACACTTGATCTCTGAAAACCATTGAAAAATGTTAAAGAGTAAAAATTTGTTGAAGGTGAAAATAGAATGGAACATTCTTGGTTTTTAAATGCAAACAAGACAACAATGGGGAACAAATATATTTTAATTGTGCCCATCTTGAACATTTGCAAGTAAATTATTAGGAACTTGGCTTGCTATGACATATTTGTTTGGTTCTAGAAACATATATATTTTTATGTACTCGTGAAACAAGATACGACATATATCAAGATCGTATATTGTTTCAAATTGAGCAATTATAATAGGGAAGAACGTTTTACAGAATTATGTGCATATATCGTGCAATACATTGAGAGAGGCAATGTAATTTTTATTATTTTTATATTTGTATCATGTATTATTATCATGATAATTTTTAAATATTTTTTAACATGGAAATGTTATATTTTATTTTTACAGAATTTTTCTATTGGACTTTCCTATATGTTAGTGGAGATTTACTCTAGAAATAAAAATACCATGGAAGTCATCAATGCCTTTCATATCGATAAATCACAAGAAGGAAGGAAAAAGAAACAAAGTGTAATAGAAATTGAAGATGGAATAGTAGACACACAAGTAAAAGAAAGAATAAGGAAAAGTTCTCATTCTAGAAAGGCTAGAAAGGTTACATTTGAACATGTGGAAGCTCCAAATGAATATGTTTTTGATATTAGTTCCAATGTTGTTATCACTCACAAGAATAGTAAAGAAGAAAACACAATGATCTATTCCCATGGATGATTCCATTCCTATTGATTATGAATAGATACTTGATTTATATGAAACTCATTTAAATCATCAGAGGAGGAAATCAAATGTTATTGATGATGAAGAAGTCATGGTTAGCTCTGAATATCATAATTAAAGTCATAAAGGTAACACATAAATAATAACACCAAGTGTTGATGTAGAGGATGATATTATGAAAACAACACAAAATATCATTCAAAATCGATTGAGGAAGACCAACTTAGTTGATGATGACCATACATTTTAGTTGAATGTTAAACAACTTTATAAACCCACAAAAGATAAAGAAAAATATCAAATTAGAAAACCAAATCACTTACATATTCACAACTTGAAAGTATTGATTAGGTACATCCATATGCATATGTTATTGACTACCTAGTTCTTGTTGACTGAATGGAAGTTCCTAGTAGGGATGCATCTGATAGATGTTTTGACTATAAATATTACATGATTGGAGGAAAACATTCGGTAGAGTCTAGAATGTAATTGATGCAAGAGTATCCCAATAACCCTATTTTTGAGACAATCAATTGTATAACTTATTCTAGTTTAATAGATACAGAAACAAAGTTATTGGCATGGGATCATAACACAAATAACAAGTACATGATGTCCATGACTTTCATTCAAAGGGTGACATTTATCCATAATGAATTTTCTAAAATATGTGGTGGGGATAAATCAAACGTTGATATGAAGTTTCAGAAGAAATGTTGTATGGAAATAGGCTTCCCAATTGATGAGGAAAATGTTAAACAAAAATATTGCAAAGGAAGCAATGCATTCAGAGTTGTGGATAACTATTTTCAATTGGGATTTAGAACTGGATAGGTATGGGATTTGTTATAGGGATCTTCAGCCTATGGGAAAATATTGGTATAAAAAATCAAAGGGTTAAGAAGGTTAAATCCTTAATATGTAGCACAAGTAACAAAATCCTTGAAATCAAGAATCTACCAGAAGATATGACTATAACACCTTCGAAAAAGATACAAGGAGTGAAGGATGAGACACTTATCATATCTATATTATCACGTGTAAGGTCAAGTGAATTATGAATGGAATAAATGTGCGACAAATTTAAAAATTAAGTTTGTTGAGTTATTTCTTATCTATGTTAGGATTAGAAAATTATTTTTTTCAGTTTAACATATCAATTTTCTAAGTATTTTATGATATATATCGTTATTACATTACTTTATTTTTTTATTTAGCCATAAGGTGTATATGAAAATACAAGATGAAATGGGTAATATGTTGAATGAAGAGATTTGGGATGATTTTAGACTCAAGTATCTAGATTCAAGCTCTACAACAACATTGAAACATTTTTTTGTTGCAATCAAAAAGGTATGTTAATTTATTACATTTATATTATTCATTTGTAGGTTAATTTATCTATATTTTATTAATTATAGATATATAACTATATGGTTGTTTGTTCATTAAATATGTCAAAGAAGAATGCAGATGGAGTACATGAAACCTTCAAAAGTTTTATTCAAAAATCCAGCTTTGAAAGAGAAAGAAGGAGATGTGCTCGAAATGTTGAACTTGATGACACCCTTGTCACTACATTTGGAATGGGCTCAACATTGTTCAGTGTAAAGTGATATTAAGTGATTGTGAAAAAAATGCAAATATTGTTCCTAAAATGTAATACTCCTTAGTTATTGTGGATATCCCTCATGGTTATAATATCCAAAACATTGGATATGACAGTGAACCTTATACTTACCAAGGTTTCAATAAAGTGGTTATGGGATTTATGGAAGTCACAACATCACCATTTTGGATATATCTGGGTTTTCATTCAGATACACAACGCGGATTAGTGTAATCAAGATTCAAGGGAAAAGAAAAGACAAAGATGCAACTTTATTGATAAGATATTGAAAGTGTATGTTTAGCTATTAATATTAGAAATCAATTTATTAATTCATAATTTAATTGAATTAACACTTATTTATGTTACAGGAACAAGCCTAATATTAAGAGCTCCAATAGAGAACCATTTACATGTGATATTGAGAGCATACACCTTGCACGCTGGACAAAAGATGATTCTTATGATTCTATTTTTTTTCAAGGTAAAGGATGGAGGGAAGCCTAGAATTTTATTGGTTTAAAATGTCGTGATTAGAAAGCTAACATATGAGAAAAATGATTTGAAATGAGAGATTTTTAACATTTATGAAAAATCTACAAGCATTAATTAATTATCTTATAGACACATTTTCAAATGAAGGAGATTGGGTTTTGGATTTGTTATTGGGCTTAGGTAAGACTTATGATATAACATTTATGGAATCATACTTCAATATTTGTTATTTTTAATTTATGTATCTTTACATTTTAAAAATAATTAATTATTTTGTATTTGTTGATTAGGTACAACACTAGCATGTTGCTTACAAAAATGAAGAAATTGCATACCAATTGAAAGTGACCCACTATAGTGTGGTTTTATTCGGTAAATAATTAATGTTATTTCATCTCTTAGAGATGAAATGAAACAAGTTTTCTTGAGTAAAGGATATTTTAATTAATAAAATATGAAAAAAATGTCAAAGGAACCTCAAGTACCATTAGGAGGATTGAGTAGAAAGGATAACTTTGCAAAACTTGTGGATTTCAAAGACCCAATAGAAGAGAAAAATGATAAAATGGAAGCACATAATGATGTCCAAGAAAATGATGATATGTCTCTTGATAATGATGAATTTGGGATATATGATATTATTGATTAATTTTAAGATTCCCTTGAAACGACACTCAATTTTGCATTTTTTTGATGAGCTATAATTGTAATGTTTTAACTTTCAGAATTAAAAATAAAAATGAAAATGCATCTATTGTTGTTTTATGATGAATATTTTTTATTATTTTCCTTTTAATTTTATTTGTATGTGAATAAATATAGTAAGGAAAATGGCATTAAATATTTTCATTTTTTTACTTCAAATGTATAAAAATATAGAAAAAAATGTGAATTAAAAAAAATGTGAATTAAAAAATAAAATGTGAATTTTTTAAAAATAAAAATGTGAATTTAAAAAAAAAAAAAAAAAATTTTGTTCAATTATGTCCATAAAAATGCTTTATTTGAGATGTTATTTTAAGTGGATAGCCTCGAAAATGTATAGGCGTTTATTTTATGTGTATGTAAAATGTATATCTTTTGCTAAATATTTTAAAATAATGTTAATTAGGTACAATTATTTTGTATGTATTGAAGTATAGGTAAAAAAATGTGTTAAAATAATATTTTACACTATATTTAAAAAGTATGGAACCGTAAATTAATTAAGGAAACATAATTATATGAAAAATATTAATTTCAGATGAAGTTTTTAACTTTGAAAAAAGCATGGAAAAATGATTAAAATTTTGAAAATAGTTGAAAAAATAAACATTTAAAAAAAAGTGGACACATTATAGATAAGAATATTTAAATACCAAACAATAGCCTAAAAATGGGTTGGGGGTGCGGGGTGCTACTGGTAACATAACTTTTTAGAACAAGGTAAAAAATGTGACCCCTAAAAAAATGAGAACTCTATAGAGTTATTGTTAAGTTGTTAACTTTTTTTTGCGAGAACGGGGGAATGTTTGTCACATTGTGACATAGGGAAATGTTTTTTAGAAGGGGACAAAAGGAAAAGTTCATCACATAGTGAGGTTTGGTCATGAACATCACATTTTGAGGTTATGTAAAGAATTGCTAGGTTTAGGCATATTGGGCAAGGTTCATGACAATGCAACATTGGGAATTGTTTGTCACATTATGACATCGAGAGATGGTCAACAAATTGCAATGTTTGGAAATGTTCTTAACAATGAGACATCAGGAAATGTTTGAAATATTGTGTTGTGGTAAGTGATTTTTACAATGCAAGGACAAGGGAATGTTCATCACATTGTGACATTGGGAAATGTTCGTCACACTGCAACGTCGAGAGATGGTCAATACATTGCAATGTTGGAAAATGTTCATCACAATGTGATGTTGGTAGACGTTCGACACATTGTGACGTCGATAATTTCTTGGGAGAATGTGAGGACAGGGGAATATTTGTCACATTACCACATTGGGAAATGTTCATCAGAAGGTGGAAAAGGACAAATTTCGTCAAATAATGAGGCTTGGTCATGAGCATCACTTTTCGAGGTTCGTGTAAGGAATTACTAGGTTTAGTCATATTGGGTAAGGTTCATGACAATGCGACATTGGGAAATGTTTGTCACAATGCGATATTGGGATATGGTCGACAGATTGCAATGTTGGGAAATGTTCATCATAATGAGATGTCGGGAGATGTTCAACATATTGTGTCATTGGTTAGTGATTGGGACAATGCAAGTATAGGGGAATGTTTTTAACATTAGGACATTGGGAAATGTTCATCACAATGTGACAAAGAACAAATTTCGTCACATAGTGAGGTATGGTCATGAGCATAACATTGCGAGGTTTGTGTAATGAATTGGTAGGTTTAGTCAAATTGGGTTTATTCATATTGAATTTAGTCATATTAGGGTTAGTCATATTAATGTTTCAAAATTAAGATACATTCATTGGGGGTTATGTTTTTCACATTATAAGGTTGGTTTATGTTTGATAAATTATGAAAATATAGGAACCTTGAACTGGTGCGATGAATTATAGGGAAGGAAAATTAGAATCATATTTTTTCTAAGGTCATTTATAAAAAATCATTTTTTACTTTGCAGATGATGATTTATACTTTTCCTAAGGACATTGATACAAAATCATCTTCAACTTTACAGATAATGAATTATACTTGTTTTAAGGACATTGATAGAAAATCAGTCTAAGTGCATTAGTATAAATGAAATGAATATTGTAGTTGGAGGTATATGATCACATAAAGGCGACCATAATATGAAACACTAAAAAATACATCCATCCATAAAATAAATGGCAGTAACAACATGGCCATAAATTTAAAATGGAACGCCACAGAATGGAAGACATAATATGAAATTCCAGAAAATATATCCATCTGTAAAATAAACAACATGGCAGTAACAACATGACCATAACTTTTAATGCAACACCACATAAAGGAGACCATAATATGAAATGCCATCTAGGACACACATCTGTAAAATAAATATGTGAGGTAGTGTATGTGGTGACCTATGACACCAGTCATCCATCCACATTTGTCATCCATTCGTAAATGAAAAAAGTGAGATACTTAAACGTGGCACAAGGAGGAAGTGTAATTACCATAATCACATACTCCACCACTACGTGAATCACAATCAAATGGAATCCTTGATAATAACATAAACAAGGAAATCACATGTCTACCACAATAATTTCTTAATCATATTAAATAAATGTGAAAAATTAAACACATAAATGTATGTCTTTATAAAAGCAAGGAAGTTAATGGTTGAAATCACAACCCTTCATTTATTGTGAGGATGAAGAATATTGGACCCATATTTCATCATGTCCATAGAAAAAAATTAAGGATTAAAAATGTATTAGATGTGCTCATTTCCAATTGGTGTACACCAATGAAATAAGTGCTTCGTGATTCTCCAATTGCTAAAATTTGGGCCAAAAACCTCTATGTTTCTTTGTATGAGGTCAAACATCAATATGGCAGTAGGTACACATGGAAAACAAGTAAACCAACTCTTTTGTATGAGATAAAACATTAATTTTGTGGTAGGTACATGTGCAAAATATGAAAACCAATATGAATAGCAGGTACCAACACCATGTGAAATATGTGCTATTACACTCACGTAAAATTTTGGCACTAATTTTTGGAGATGTGGTTATTTTTATGTAAATTCAGCATTTAAATTGAACCACATGATTAGTAAAAGTTTTAAAATATCAATAATATTGGAATCTCTTTACATCATCTGGCTTGGGACATGTTCATTTTTAGCATATCGAAGGTTGTATATCATGGTAAAAGCTGGAAAAGATGTGGTTGAAGTGATAAATGATATCAAAATTTCATTTGGTAAAGAAGAGGAATGCCTAGCTATCTCTTCACACCCATCTCCTGACCTAATAAAATTTTAGATTCCTAAATTATTTGTATGATTTGGTTGATTTCAAAAGTCGAGTGCGTTAAAGCTAATTTCTATAAATTTATGTAGAGAGATAAAGATGATTACTTTGCCTCTCAAAAATATTTTGATACAATACTCTCAAGGAGTCATTTTTTTTTTCTCTTCTCTGCTTAATTAGAAAATTCTATTAATATGGTTTGTGCAGGTAGAGGTTATCTAGTGCATATTTCACTTCTACGATATTACATAGGTATGATGCATTATTCTCTTCATATGCAATCTAAACTAAAAAATATTACAAGAATATCATGATTGTGCAAGTTAGGTTTTCATGAAATTTCCTTTCTAAGGCCAAATTGAATTCATGATACCTTATCATATTCCACTTTAATATGATTTTACGACTATCAAATCCAAGAAAAAGTTGGAAAAGGTTAATTTAGGGATTAAACAAATCTCCCCCAAGTTCCATTTTAGGTTTCTCATGTTGTGTTAAAAGTCCAAACAAAATATTGCCTCTCTGTGATTAATATTTTCCTTCAAAATAATTGAATCATTTACCAATATTTAAAATATTTGATAATGTATATTCTTGCTATAGATATGAAATTCATAAAGTTTGTTTAGGTCAATGTTATGTTTTTTGTACATTGCACATGCTCATTAATGAAAACTATTAGGATATCCATAGGGAGGATAAAGGATCTCGGCTAGGGAAGATCGATACTATTACTTGGTCTGGTGTGCAACCAATAGAGAAAGGAAAGCACCCATTTGGTAAAAAATTGTAGAATAGAAGGTTGTGGTTTTAATAAAATAATGATTTTGTTGTTCCAACAAATATATATTTTTCTCTAGTAACCAATTGGTTTTATAGATTAACAATGATTTTATAATTTATTAAAATTTCTATTTTCTTAACATTGCGGAAAGTCTTATCTCAAAAATAATTGTACTCGGTACCTTCTCTTCAAAGAAGAATTGGATTCATTTCAATAGTTCATTCAATAGCCCCACCACTTCTCTTTAGGCCGACGCATCATTAAGCGCTAAATCGGGGTGAGAGAACACATTTAAGACCCTTGCCTAGAGTGGTGTTGGGCAACTCCATCACAGCTACGTGGATGGATATCACAGATTGTTAAGTCACCTAGGCCTGTTGGCAAGGAATGTGACAAAAAAATACCTTTTCATGTTGAAAAGGAACAACATGGAATATTTCATTGGCCCATTGGCAAGGCATGAGTTGGAAGGACAACTTGGCCCATTGGCAAGATAAAATACACCTAGTTGAACTTGGGCACACTTGTAGATAGATGGGGTGCATCATTACGGAAGGATGTAGGTGAATGTGCTCCACAAATGGAGACAAGTTGGATTCATCAAAGGATTTTGATGGACATAGCTAGAAAAAGTGAGGTTGCAGTAGGTAGTGTTTTTTATGGACATGTGTTGTATGGCATGAAAGTTGGTTAGAGGATTGATGAGAATAAGAACCTAGACTTATATGGATTGGTAGAGTTAGTTGATATGCACTTGGCGGTTGCAAAGGGAAGTCAATGTCCCTTCAAGCACAAGGTGTCATGGATTATACTTGTCTGGCATACTCCCTTGGGTATGCATCCATTGGGTGTAGATGTATTATATTCCTTAGTTGAGACCAGATTGACTCGGATGGAGTTACCTTGAGTGAACTTGATATGGACCAGAATAGTTGGCCCACTTAGTATAAATTGGGTGCACTTGGGTGTGGATGGACAGAATGATAGGGAGACATCGATATTCTTGATACTATCTTATTGATGGGATGACCTACGTGAATGGGGCCACTTGGGTGGGATCGATATGACATGAATGGACTTGGTATGTTTTGGAATGATGTGATGGATGACTCAGTGGGAAAGTCATCGAAGATGAGCATGTCAGCTCAATAGCACTTGGATCCACTTTCAGTAGATGGGGCTTGTGGACGTGAGGAAATAATCATATAAATAATGGGATGCCTCAAGGTGTTAAGGTTTACAAGGAGGTATACACATGAAGTAAGACAACAATGAGACACAAAGTTTTGTGATTGTGACAAGGTTGGACACAATGGAACGACTTTTATTTCCTTGACGATATGAAGAGTGGAAAAGGACTTGTATGAGACAATATTGTAGAGGCTTCTTGTGGTTGGTATGTACAATGTTGTCGAGCGGATTTGGCAGGAGGATCTTTTTCCTTGGTTTCTTTGTAAATTTGTAATTGGGTTGCACATAGTTGGATGCCATGTCTCCATTGTATCATATGTAAGATTCTTATATATATGAATAATGGTGTTAGGCACTTGGTTTGGGTGTTTCCCATCCACATATGCTGAGAACTTGTGCAGATGTTTTATATATGTTGAATTTCGTTTGTTTGTTATATATTTATGTTGTTGAAATTGTGAAATTAACTAAGTAACGAGAGGAATATTTGAGGCCATGGTTGGATGTGTGGCTAGTTTTCTTGTTGTATAGACCAAGTTGAGTAGGATTTGGAATGTTATCTAACTACTATACCCTAAGGTAAATTTATGGGAAAACCTTTGGTGAAGAGGTGTAGTATGGTTATAGTAGGTGTAGGTTGGCCAACTCATTGCACTCGAGACAAAATAGTCCCACATAACTGAAAGTTATAAAACGATTTGGGCACACCAATTTGAAGAAAAAAATCTATGTAGACTGCATGTCCATGATAGTTGGTACCAAAGTTGATTTTGGAGACAATTTTTTTTCTCTTCACTAATGCGAGTTCTATGACAGTTGTTATCAAAGAAGTGTTGGGGTTCATAGACTTGAATTCATGATATCTTAGGAACTCCATAAGACAAGTGAGGAACTCATAATAAGGAATCATGCTTTGGGGGTGAGTTTCTAGGCACTTGGGTGGGTGATCATGATCAATTCACATGTGGAAGACAACTGGCGTGGATTGGATTGAAGACTAAAATTGTATACTTGTTCCATGGTGTAGAAGGTAGTAAAAGACAAGTCCACACAAAACTCTCTTGTTGGTTTGGGTGCGTCGTAGGCTTGAGGCAACACGGTGGTGAATAATTATTGGTGCAATAATTTTTCCTTTGTTAAGAGGTATGCGTGTTTCTTATCTCTTTCATTTTCAAAATGCTACAATGGTTTTTTCTTTGAATGTGAAGTTAGGTGACTTAGAGGAAGTCCAAGTATAGCTCACTTTGATGGCTAATCCTATGGACTTGGGAGAAAACCAAATGTTGCATACTTTGAACAGGATGTTGGAAACTTTCGCCGCCTTGACAACAATTTTGGGTGGTTTTTTGGATGGAAATTTGGAACAATAGTTTACTTGGATGAATCCATTTGTGGACACTGTGAAAACTCCTATTACAATCATTAGAGGTGGGCTTGGCAGCCACCTAGCAGCTTCCTTTTGTTGATTGAAGTCTTGGGAAACTCAATGCCATCAAGAAGGTAGTGGAGCCTACCAAAACTTGGAGGTGTAGTTTTGGTGAAAGAAGGAAGACCATGGAGGAGTGTTTTTGTTGAAAACTTGCATGGAAGTAGGCGATCGTCTCCTTTGCAATGATGATAGGTTGGAAAATTTAGTGTCCATGTTGGGGCACTCTAGTGCATGTTTTCGTTACAAGAATTCGTTGAGTTGCAAGAGATAGCTTGATAGCCTTGAGGAAGAGACAAGGCCTTTTTCTTGGGAAACCAAGATGAAAATTCCAAAGTATTGAAAACTTGCTTGGGTGGGGCAAGGAAGTTTTTTTCTCTGTGTGGATTGAGATAATGAATGATTTGACCAAGAAAACATGGACAATTGACATGTATAGTGCATCTAGGAATGTGGACCAAGTTGACTTGGAGGTTTCTCTACCACCTTTTTATATGGGGACTTAAGATGTGGTAGAGCACAACATGCGAAGATTACAAATGATTTCCACATGACCCAAATATTGGAAGGATTGTTGGTTGAGGGTGAGTCGAGTAGTGGTGTGGACATGACTCTGTTTTCCAAGAGGTATAAAAAAATTTTGGTTGGTTTATTTGAATTGGGATGCTTTAGACAAATTGTTGCAACAATTGAGGGAAGTGGTTTTGATGGCCATTTTCCACAGTCTTTTTGGAGGTTGATTTGTAAAATATGACTTGATGGTTGGAGGTGAGTTGGGGACTTTACCTTTGTCCAATAGGATTTGTACATGCAAATTGAATCACTAGACAAAAATGTTGCTTGGGCATGAGGACATGCAATTCTCATAACTTGGGCATGATGGTTGGTTTGGCCATGTGACTATTGCAATCCATGGAGAGGTTTATGTACAATTACATGACAAGTTGGTTGAAGTGATTGTGCAATAGTAAGTATGAACATGAATGACTTGGATAGTTAGGACAAATGGTGAATGTGTTGGAGTAGAGGTTCACTTGACTTGGAGACATAAT
>JASDQU010241660.1:89150-105220 GCA_032191745.1 Picea mariana | reverse complement strand
CAACTTAAGCTAATCCAAAAATCTCCAAGGCTAAATTTCTCCATGAGAGCTCCTCTCCTTTTATAAGTTGAAGAGGATAAGGTGAGGAGGTTAGGATGATCCCACTAAATCATGAAAGCGAGTAAGATCCAAACCATTCGGATGCCACCTCACCATGGAAGTTTCTCCTTCTAGAAGATTCGAGAAAACACTCATTTTTCTCATGTATAAGCATTCTCGCACACTACCTATAGAGCAACCTGCGAACCTCTCCCAACCCAGCTATGGTGCAACCTGTGAGAATCAGGCATTCTTGCACCCTGCCTATATAGCAACCTGCGAACTTCCTTTTTATAGGGTTTTTACAAAGGAAAATGCAACTTCTTTTCTCAAGAAAAGTTCTTCTCCCTTCTCTCTTCAGGAACTCAGGCCACTGACCCTTCTGAAGGCAACAGATAGGTTTACATCATTAATGGTCATGGGGATGATGAAAATAATGTGTAACAATTGTAAGTGTATTCTGCAGTTGAATTTAGAAAATCGAAGCTCTGTTATCAATCTAAATTTTCTATCGAATATTACCACACCATAATTATTGCATATGGAAATTGTGTGGTTTAGAATTGATCTAGGGCTAAGATCAACAATCATAATCCATTTAAGCTAAGGTATATGCACGCGGGTTAACATCGGGACCTATACCTATAATTCAAATCCAATATAGTGTTGATTTGTGTTTGAAATTCAATCTAGAATCAGGAAGCCTATATTCATTTTTGAGGTTATAAAGCACGGTGGTGGACCCGACCTTTGGCGGAGTCGAAATTCTAAACAAATATTGTTTGTTTTTGTTTGAAATCCGATGGGTTTGGAACTATAACTTTATATTGTAATAATTACATTATTCTCCACCATAGATTTGTAGATCATATGGTTTTTGTAGGTATGTGGGTTGATTTTATAAGTTTTATTGACATTTCCTGCATTAAGTGGTATCAGAGTGTTGGGGTCTAAAGATGTCTTAAAAACAACCTTAGTTTAACATTAATTTATCAACCCAGAGATTCGTTTTTTATCTCAAGAATATCAGCAAAGTCTATGCAGATATCTTACAGAGGTTAAAATAGCGTAGTTAAAGCAAATATGTGTTTATCAACAATCAAGTTCCTCAAATGTTCACTTAAATATTCTAAGACTTATTGGAATTGAGATCTAATTGCTAACATGCTAGGAAATGGAAACAAACTAATTAATCTATTGAATTCAATTAACTAAAAGCAATAATCAAATCTGAGTAAAGACTTGCAGAACTAACTATCAACTATGAATTGAATTACTGGAAAGGAAATAGTGAATTACTCTATCTGCGAAAAGAAACAACAATTATAATCTAATTGAAAAGGATAGCAATGTAACTCTACTGAAATATTGAAAGGAACAACAAATGTAGTCTATTCGAAAGGAAAAGCAAATGTAACTTTAACTAGAAAGGAACAGAAAATGTAAATTTAAGTAAAGGAACATCGCAGATGAAAATGTGAGGAACTGTCAAGCAGTAAACTACAGTAATGCGAATTGGAACAAGAATCATTAATACTTGAAGTAATTGTCTATCTGCACACAATCAACATGAAATCATTAACATGCTTATGCATTCGTCTTAATTACTGTAAAATAGATTTGACTCACAAAACATAAAGTAACTTGACACAAGTATAGATTTGAGACAGTAACTCCTTTAGACTGGGCCCTTGGTCCTTAGAATCATTGCTACAAGAAACTCAGTATATAGAAAGGGTGAAAACGATCAAATATTTTATTAACTTCATATCCGGTACATCATTCACAAAAATGGCTTGTGCAGAGTAACTCTGAGTCTGAATGCTTGAACATAATTCTCAAATTGTCTTTTCAGATCTATTATCCTCTATATATACAATAACCTTAGTAAATAAATCCATCCTGAGGATCGAAACATCCTCAGGATTGCTTTACTTATTATAAAGTTACAATATAGAAAACTGAAGCATCTTTAAAACTGTTTTTACGCCAAAAGTATTTAACCTCCAATGGCTCACGCATCTTCAAGATATCCTTTGTTATTTCGGTTTTGACAATATTTAACCAATCCTGTAACAAAATCAAACAATTCCAACTAATTTTAGAATCTTATTCAATATAGTTTCAATAATGACGATAGGAGACATATTAACTATTTCCTATCTTATTTATTCCTAATTAATTGAAAAGTCAATCAAGATTACATCATGAACTCTAGAAATAAGGGAGATATTTGTACCTTTTCCACAACCCAACATACGCCCCATCTTACCTTCTTGCATGTCCTAATGCAAGAAAAGATTTTACATGTAAAGAAATAATACTGTAAGGTGGAAAGGTTGGTTCACGAGGCCTCCTAAATCCATTGCTTCCTTTGAGTTCTCCAAAAGCAACATCTTCCCTTTTCTTGTTAATTTGATAATCTTTTTGGTAACTTTCTGGAGGGAACCAAATGATAGGGGGATTGTGTATGCACCCAATCCAAGCAGGTCCTTCTTCTTGGAGCAGTCTAAAATACCTTTCTATTCCGAAGGTAGCTGCAAAGAAATTTCTGTACCCAAAGGGTTCCCTACTCTTTACTTCATTGGAGGATGCATCCCATCTCATTTTAGAAGTAGCAAGAGCTTCATCCTTAAGCTATCTAAAACATGTGATACCTGAACGTATAACCTGTAGATGGATATGGGCTAAGGAGTCTATGAACCCCCCTCTTTTTATAAAGGTTTTATGTCGCATAATGGCTGGAAAGGACTTTGGAGGCTCTCCTCTGACCCAGAGATATAGCCCAGTTTTCCTCTTTAGGAAGGTTTTGTGAGCTTTACCCCATCTAACTTGGTTCTGAGTAAATGACAGAAATGCCTGAAACTGTATGTCACCTATGAATGGGCCAGGTTTATCTTGCCTTTCTTCTTCTAGAATGAAATTATGAAAGTATAACTCACTCATAAGGTATTGTACCTTTTTGTCCTGCTCTCGGAAACACGAAATAAACTTAGGTACAATGGAAAATGTAATGGGTTTACCTGCTCTGATGACCTTCACTCTCAATAACAGATAGCGTTCCAGCATGAATAAAGTGTAATTGGTGGCAGGGGCTGTGCAATTGATGGCATCAGAGTAGACATCACATATTTCTTTGATTTTCTCCAAAGCTTTTTCTAATTGGGTTTGTACATTCTTTACCTTCCCTTGGGCTCTGGTGAGCTCAGCATAGGTCTCACTCTCTGTTGTTGTCAGGTCCCTAGTTGTTTAACAATATTTTTATGTTCATCCCTAGTGACCATCTCATCTTGGTGTTGAGCCAATACTTGTTGGGCTTGTCCCAACTCTGCCTTTAGCTTATCAATGATGGCACCCTGTGCTTGAGATTGGGATACTTGGTATTCTTCCATATTGCCCATCTCCTCCCTAGATTGAGTTAATGCTTGCTGGGCCTATGTAATCTCTTCTTCCAGTCTATCCACAATATCACTCTGTTTCTGGGACTGGAATGCGTGATGCTCTTCCATAGTTAGTAATTCATTTTTATTTTTAATCACGATTTGTTGAGACTGCATCAATTCTTCCTCCAATCTCCTGATGGTAGCATTCTACTCAAGGAGTTGAGTTGTTTCCTCTAAGACTAGGGTATATGTCTGCATCTCAACATCAATTGTTTCTGTAGATGTCATCATTTTATGTGTTTCTAAGGGAATTACTTCCTCATTTTGAGCTACTGCCTCTTCTACTACTATTTCTTCAGGGTCTTTCTGTATCCCTACAGAGTTTGTGGTGACTGCTTATTTAGGAAGAGGGTTTCTTCAGTGCACTTCGGCCCTTTTGTTTTTCTTTCTTCTATGGACCTTATCTGCTTGTTTTATCTGCTTCCTCAATTCTTTAATAATTTCCTTGAGTTTGCCCACCTTTTGCTTTAATAATTCAGCCTTCTTAGCTTTCTTCTTCAACAATTTATTTTCCTTTTTTATATTTCTAATTCTCTTATGGTTCTTGTCTGGTTTCTATTTATGAGGGGGATCAAGCTCTTCCTCATTCTGATCAGCAGGTACTTGTTCTTCTGTTTTCTCCAAATATTTTGTCTGTTCAGGGGGGATTAGTTCCTTAAGATGAGGTTCTTCCTGCGCTACATCTTTTGAAAATGACATTTCAAAATCATGGAAATTTTCGACATGTTTTGAAGAAGAGGCCTCCCCTTGGTATTATTCTGATCTAATTTTGTTCCTGTCAATGGAAGTTCCCAAACTCCCTAAAAACTGAGCAATTTCTACTTCATAATTTTTCAAAAAGTGTTCTGTTAGGTGCTTTGATTCAAGCTGGGTGTCTTCCTGATCATTCTTTTGTTCTGATTGCTTGATTTCTTGAACATTTTCCCGTAGGGATTGCTCTGTAACATCTGAATTTCCTCATTCATTTCCTGAATTTGTTTAGGGTTTCCTGTTCGTCTGCTTCTCCTTCTTTTCTCAAAGGCGGATTTAGGAGCAACAGTTGCTCTTTTCCACTTTTTCGTTAATGCCTGTGTTTGTAAAGTTTGATCTTCTCTAATTTGGGCAACATCTATCTCAATTTTGGGTTGGGGAGGTGTAATTTATAATTGGGCAGTGACCTCCTCTCTCTGTGTCTCTTCGATTCCCTATGGTGGATCCTCATGACATAATTCAGGTTGTAAAAGTCTATTGGTCTTAATGAGATTATCCCAGGTCACTTGAGTTTGACTTAATGCATTGCTTACTATCAATTTAACTAATCCATGGTGACTGATAACAATAACAAGATCCTTGGACTTCTGTGTTCTTAAGACAACTTCATGTAACATGGTATTAAAAAAAAAAGGTAGATTGATCACTAACCTTTGTTTGAGTGCCTCTAGAAATTTGAGGTGACGTGGTCAAATTACGTCATACCGTCCATCACGGGTAATTTATCTTTGAATTACTCCAGCCAGTTCTTTCCATGGTTCACTAAGGGCGCTGGGATTAAGTCCCTTCCTCTTCTTGTCCAATTATTCTCCAGGGTCTATAAAGGTTTCTACGACTTCCTTAAACGTTGTATACATTCCTGTCCACTGAATGCCTATGTTAGGGAGGCCTGTGGATTCATCTATGATTTCCAAAGTAACTGGAATTCATATGCCTTAGACTATGGAGTTTTCTTCCTGAATATTCTGAAATAATTCAAGCACGATGTTCATATTATATCCTTGCAACTGGTTACGATATTCCATCCACCCCACACGTTGTAATATTTCTCTTGCCTGTTCTGTAATCTATAAAAATTTTGGCTCCCTACACACACTTTTTCCACCCATTTTTGTGAGAAAATGGAAACGACTAGCGTTCCTGGTTGTAGATTTGGTTAAACCAGCGTGGAGAAAATATTACCAAAAATAGAAAATATCAGAGAACAACAAGTGTTTTGCAAGTTTCATTTATTACAATTAGTACTATTTTATCGAGAAGTGTGTCGAGCGTCCACTCTCCTCATTAATGTAGAGGTCGACCTCAACCGTTAGTGTAGAGGAATGTAATGAGTGTAGGTATTTCCAGTGAGAGATAATGATTTCACTGCAACTGCCAATGGGGATTAGTCATCAATTTTCAAACAACATATTTTAACGGTAATCATTAAACATTAGTCCTCTTTCGTGGAAAAAAAATTGAATTTAATATACCTATACTCAAAAAAAATTCTTTAAGGATACATAAGCCGAATAAATTAAATGTGTTCATTTAAAATAATATCCCACATATCATAATGTTTTTACTTTTCCCATTTTATTGAATACAGCCGAAATGATAGCCTCATTATTGAGTCAAGTAAATCTAGAGACACCCAGAAACTTGGCGTTTAAGGTAAACTTCCATACCACAGGCAGAGCCACTGCTACCAACAGGCATCCATAGCCTCGACGAGGTTGCCTTTTAACCCTTAGATGATCCTGTATCCTTAATAAATATTTGAATCATCTTTTCCAAAAAGACCGCTATCCTTGTTTGGTAGCCAGATGGTGATAATGCCACTCACTAGATTGTAACTTAAGTGAACAAGCCATCTCATGAAGAGACCCCTTTTCCTTTGACGAGAAAATGTCAAAGGCCATTGCCCTAGTGTGGTAGCCATAATGGGAATTCCACTTATGTTATTATCCTATGATCATGGTAGGTTGGCTTGTGATGAGACCCCCTATTCTTTATGGGAAAAGTTGTATTAGTATATATATATATGTTTTTGTTTTTTTTTGTTTTTTATTAGGATCTATTAAGGGAGGCTCATCTACTCCTTAAGAGTAAGGTATGGCATAAATAAGTGTAAGGATTCCAAGTAAAAGTGTGCCTAAGACTCCTTATTATAATATAAAGACAAAATATCATTCAAGTGTATTTGTATGTATAAGGGAAAAAGAAACGAATTTTGGTGGTTACAGGTTATGAACAAGGTTTAACATATTTCAAAGAAAGTAATCCAAAAAAACAATTTGATAAGGTATGGGGGATAGTCCACAAAATAACGACAGATCGTTGTGATGATAATCATAAATAATGTTGTTTAGTGAAAGTCGTATCCCAAAGGAATGGCTTGGCGTTTTATTGGTAATGTAGGGAAGGAACGGCGAAATGAACAGCAGGCATGCAAAAAGGAACAACAGGTGTGCAAAAGGAACAACAACAAAAAGGAACAACAGATGCACAAAAGGAACAACAAGTGTTCAAAAGGAACAACAGGCGTGCGAAAACAACTATTCAAAAGGAGCAACAGGCACGCAAAAGGAACAATTGTTCAAAAGGAACAACATGCGTGCAAAAGGAAAAAAAACTGTTCAAAATTTGCCCGTTTACTGCTGCAAAAAAAAATGGTGGAATTTCCATGAAATACAAGGTCTCTGTGACAAGATAAAGCAAGAGTGAGGAACATAAACGAGTGTTGATTATGATCATTATGATTTTCTCAAGTGGATTTCATAATAATAAACAAAAAGGAAACTAATAACACAATAAGTTCTACAGGAAATCTATATACAGTATGTACAGTGTCAACAAAATTCATCATTTATGGAGTTGGGGTGGCTGGGTTACATTCCCAGCCAACCAAAATTTGAACGGTAGGATCTTTACTTACTTCCTGATAAAAGGATTCTTTTGAAGGAGGATGATGGTAAAGTCATAGTTGGTGCCCATTAACCAAAAATGGAGATCTAGAGCCATCGATGGTGCTTAAAGTGACCGTTCCATTATCATGGACTTAGTCAATTTCATATGGTCCCAGCGACTGTGTCTGTAACTTTCCTGAAAAATCATGAAATCTGAAGCGCCCAATCACCTATCTTGAATGATTTCTTCTTGATATGCTTATCGTGCCAGGACTCTCTCTATTGTTGAATAACAACTGTGTGCTCCACAACAGATAGGCGTGCTTCATCCAATTCCTTGAGTTATTGAAGGCGTTGTTTATGTGCCACTATTAGATCCAGTCCAATTTCCTGGGCCATCCTTAGGGTTTTAATCTCAAACTTGATTGGGAAGATGGGTTATTTTTCATAAACTAGGTGATAGGGATAGTAGCCAGTGGTGTTATGCCATGTTGTTCGATAAGACCATAAGGCATTTGGAAGCTCATTAGCCCAATTCTGTCGATTTGTTGAGACAATCTTTGTCAAGATTGCCTCCATGACCTTATTTGTGCTTTCTACTTGCCCGTTTTCCTATGGGTTATATGGAGAACTCTGTGCTTAATATGATAATTTTCAAGGGTGGTGGTGATTCTATGGGTTGTAAATTGTGACCCCCCATCAGTGATTACTTCCCTGGGTAGTCCATAAAGTACAAATAGTTTGAACATAAATTTGATGACTACCTCTTTTGTTGCATTTGGTAGGGCTTCTACCTCTACCCATTTAGTCATGTAGTCCATAGCTACTAGAATAGAAGCCTTTTGATTTGACTTTGGATTGAAGGGGCCAACGAAGTCTAGTGCCCATATTTCAAATGGTTCTACGAATATTTGTTCTTTTAAGGGAATTTCATCCACCTGACCTGGTTTTCCCATCCGTTGACTGATGTCGCAGGTATGGACGTATTTCTTTGCATCCCTAAATATTGAGGGCCAATAGTAACCCATCTGTAAAATTTGTGTCCAGTCCTGTGGTCTGCAAAATGCCCACCACAGGGTTCGTCATGTCCTGCCTTTAGTATGTCGTAGATTTCGTCATCTCGTACGCATATGTGGATCTGGAGATCACCTCCTGTGTGGAAAAGATATTCACTAATCCAAGAAAATTGTGCGCTACACTGGATGATCAGTTTTCTTTCCCTCAATGATAGATGTGTCGCTAATCTTCCCGCCGCCAGATAATTTTCGACATCAGTGTACCAAGCTGGCTTTGTAGTAATGATAAACAGATGCTCGTCTGAAAATTGATCTTCAACTGTTAAGGAGTCGTCTGTTTTGGGTATGCGAGATAGGAAGTCTGCAACAAGATTTTCTCTCTCGGGTCGATCTTTGATGGTGATGTCAAATTCATGCAATAGTAATAACCACCGAGTGACCCATCCATTAGTAATTGGTTTATTAGCTAGATATCTAATAGCAAAATGATCAGTATACAAAATAACGAGATAGCATGTTATGTAATGGAGAAATTTATTGATGGCGTGTATAAAAGCTAAAAATTCTTTTTCTGTTACTGTATAATTAAGTTCAGATGGAGTATGATTCTTGCTAATGAAACAAATAGCGTAAGGTTTCTTGTCTTCTTCCTGTTCAAGGACGGTGCCTATGGAAATATCTGATGCATCGGTGGAGATGTGAAATGGTATTTTCCAATTTGGTCCCCTCAACACCGGTGCTATTGATATCAGTGTTTTGAGTCCTACAAATGCCACATCACACTTGTCAAACCACTGAAACTCCATATTACTAGTCAGAGCATGTAAAGGTGCAACGGTTCTTGCAAAAGTTTCCATAAATCTACGATAGTATCCAAAAGCACCAAGGAAACTACGTACCTCTGTTTGTGTGTGTGGTGTAGGTAGATTAAGAATCACCTCTATTTTTTCTGTATCTACTCTAATTCCATCTGTAGAAATATAATTTCCTATTACCACACCTTCTATCATCATCATGTGACATTTTTCGTGGCTTAGACATAGCCTGGTAGCAATGCATCATTCCAGTACCTTCTCCAAATTATTCAATGCTTGGTCGAAGTCGTCACCATAAGGAGTGAAGTCATCCATGTAGACTTCAAGCCCTTCATTGATCAGGTTGTTGAATATGCTCAGGATGGCCCTTTGGAATGTGGCTGGAGCATTACATAGTCCAAAGGGTAATACTATGTATGCAAAGGTACCCAAGGGGTAGGTGAATGTAGTTTTATCTTGATCTTCTGGGGCGATCTGGATCTGACTGTAACCACTAAAATCGTCTAGAAAATAAAATAATTTATTTCCTGCCAAAGTATTCAGGACCTGATTGATGAAAGGTAAGGGGAAATGGTCCTTTTGAGTGGCTTTGTTAAGTTCCCTGTAGTCAACATAGATCCACCATTTCTCATTTTTCTTTGGGACGATCACTAATGGGGAAACCCACCGACTATCTGAGATAGGGTATATAAAATCTACATCCAACATTTTTTGTAATTCTTCCTTAACAATATCCCTAAGATGGGGATTCAGTATTATCTGTGGTTGTCGGATAGGTCTAGTGTATTTTTCAATATAAATGTGGTATGTGCAGAGTTGCGGATCAATACCTTTCATATTAGAATACTCCCATGCAAAATCTTATTGGTATTTGGAGAGGACTTGAAATAGATTTTGTTGTTGTTGTTCATCTAAATTGACATTGATGTTCAGAGACCTCCCTAGTGCAATCTCAACGGGTTTTTTGTTATGAACAACTATAGTTTGAATTTGTTGTTCCATTAAATATTCCAGCAGGTCTCCCTATGCTTCATAGTCTAGAGCAACTTGGAGCATCTGGCTGGTTGGGTAGTTCACGGTGGTTGGGCTATTGATAAACCCACTGATTACGTCATCCTCTATCTAGTTTTTAAGTCTAAGGGCTTCTTCCAGTGTGAGAGGGGCTCGTAAATCCTTTTCTGGATATCGTGGTGGTGGCAATTGTGGATATACGAAAGTTGGGCTTGGCTTGGCAGGAGGATATAAGATGATATTCTTTGTGATACCCCCTCTAGGGATTGTCATATTACCGGTTCGGCATCGTATGTATGCATCTGTTGTTGCAAGACATGGCCTACCCAATATCAATGGATGCCCTTCAACTCCACTTCTTGGTTTGATGATGAGGAAGTCCGTCGGATATTCCCAAGAGTCAACGGAGATGGCTATATCATGTAATGTGCTAACTGGTCTAACCATCGATCGATCTGCCAACTGTAACATAATTTTGATGGGTTCGAAGGATTCAAAACCCAGGGTATTGCAAGTTTCCATAGTCAGGATGTTGATGTTTGCTCCCAAATCAACTGGCGTATTTGGAAAAGAACAGCCCTGGATATGAACTGTTACTATGGGATTCCCCGGATCTGCATATTTGACCAGTTCTTTTCTACCTAGAATTATATTAGACAAGGCTCCTACCACGTGAACTGTTGATGATGGATCTTTAATTTTTCTGACGAGCTTTCTCCCACATAGCTTCTTGATCGTCTTTGTGTAAATTGGGATGTCTTGAAGAGCTTGCAAGAGTGGAATCTTGATGTATAAATTCTTGAGTTCCCCTACAATGTCGAAGTTGGAATATACAACTGGTTTTTCTATCATCAATCTTTTGGGGAACAGAGGGGAGGGAGTTGCATCCTTATCATGATCTTGTGATTCAACTGTGTTTCCCCCCTGCTTGATTTCTTTTGTTATTACCACAGTTGAGGGTGTTATTGCTGGTTGTTTTTCATTCTCCTGCTCTTGAGAAACGTTATTTTCTTCAGGAGAGATTATGCACCCTGATCTCAACCGTAGTTTGCTTCACCCTACCGAGTTGGTTTCTCCTTCCCCATTCTCCATAATCTAGATGACCTGAGTTGGTCTGTTATTTGGATTTAGGTGAGGTTGGGTTGGTAATTGAGGGTGCAATTGTGATTGTGGGTTCTGGGGTAGTTGGAGTGGTGCTTGCAACGTGGGATAAGTTTGAGGGGCCATCCCCATGGGTTAGTTGTTTATCCCCATGAGGCACTACCAATTCTGATTCCAATTTGGGTTTTGGGCAGTTGTGTTGCGCCACTATGAAGGGTAGATGTCGTTATTTGAGTTTTTCCAGGATGAGGTGGGATATTGTGAGTTAGGCCAGGTGGAATTTGCAGTTGGCTCATTCTGCCAGGTAGGATTTGAAGCGGGTTGGTTTTGCCAAGTGAGATTTTCAAGTGGGTATTGTTGGGGCTGCTAGTTCTAATTAGTAAATGGCTGGCCCTACCATGCGTTACCAAGACGTTATTGTTGATTATATTTTCTAGAGAAGAAAGAAGGAGGGTCCTCTAGTGTATTTGGAGGTCAAGTCTGCCATTAACGATGCTGAGCCATCAGACATAATGGTTTTGTTTCCTCTTCTTCTTCTCTAAAGATGGATTTCATTCCAGGGAGCGATGGGCATTGATCTGTGTTGTGATCCTTGGCGCAGATGGCGCAGACCTGAACCACATCCAAAGGGAAATCCCTTGGACCATGTTTTCTTCTGCATCTATGGAAAATATGGCCAAATTCTGTTCTGCTTCTATTTTTTTCTGTTTGGCCTACAATACATCCAATTGTGTAGTCAGAGTGCTTAGAATATTTGTTTTGAAATATTCTAAGAGATTACCAACTTCAGCTTGCGTGACACCCCTGCTTGTAGTATTGCTACTTCTAGTGAGGGAAGTGTGCATTCCTGATTTGGTCTGTGTTCTTCCTCGTGAGCACCTGATACACAATTGAATGATGTTATCGTAAGTTTCTTGATAAATGTCACCCTTTCCCATTAGATTCAATGTTTATACCCATTTATCTTTCATACCCTTAATCAGAGTTGCTTTAAGTACTTCACCTAGTAATGCACCATAGGGTTATATTTGTAGATTATACTGAAATCTCTCAACATATTCTTCTAATGATTCATTTTATTTTGCAATCATTTGAAAGATTTCATCTTTTATGTCCTTGGTTCTACAATAATCCTGATATTTTATCAATAAGTCATGTTTCATCTCATCCCATGAGTTTATAGTTCTGCCCCCTAATCCCATAAACCAACGTAGAGATGCTCCTTTCAAAGTGGAGGGGAACAATTTTAATTTTTGGGGTTCAGAGGTGTAATTGTACCATCTACATAGGACATCAAATTCAAATAATAATGCATCCGGATCTTCTGGGATTAATCCATGAAAGGTTTGTAGGTTTTGTAGGGGAATTGCCTTCATGGGGGCATTGGCGATTGGATCAACTATCAGATATTCCAATGTGGAAGTATGGGGAAGTTGTTGATTTTGTTGTGCCATTTGATCGAAAATATGCCAAAAATCTTCAGGTATTTCTTCATCTGGATATTTTATTCGACTTGGTTGGTTATCTGATCCTCTAGGGGATTTGATTGCACTCCCTATATCTGGGATTTTGGGTATGCCTTCTTCTTTCACAGGAGATTCAGGATCAGGTGCTGGGTCTTCCTTAGCTACTCCGCTGGTTTCTCCTTCTCCTTCCTCCGGATTACAAGAGTTTCCCTCTTCTAAAGGGTTGAGGAGTGGAAGATCTATGCTCTGAAATATTTTCTCAGTCCCTTTAGTTTTTCTATGAATCTTTGCGTGGGCTGCAGTTGGTGAAACTGCTACCTGAGGGATTCAGGTAGATACTTTTCTAGGTCCAATCGAAGCTTGAGATTGTACTTTTCGGATGATGTCATCTATGAAAGTGCTTCTTCCAGGGAGCATCGAGCCCTGGGCTTTGGTAATTTTTGGTGGGGGTTTTGGTTTTTCAAGATCTTTCTTCTTAGTCATACACACTTCACACAAAAAATAAAATCAAGAAAGAAAAAAACCTATGCAACCACTTAATGTGTCAGCTGGAGGTAGGCGCTGGCATAAGCATCGTACTTATTGCCTACGTAGGTTCTTACCTTCCATCTTCAATAACTCGTCCTCCAGAGGCACAATCTATGCTATGTTTGACATTCTCCACAACAATGACGCCAAAATGTTGGGGTCTAAAGATGTCTTAAAAACATCCTTAGTTTAACATTAATTTATAGACCTGGAGATTCGTCTTTTATCTCAAGAATATCAACAAAGTCTATGCAGACAGCTTACATAGGTTAAAATCACGTAGTTAAAGCAAATTTTTGTTTATCAACAATCAAGTTCCTCAAATGTTCACGTAAAGATTATGAGACTTAATGCAATTGAGATCTAATTGCTAACATGTTGGGAAATGGAGAGAAACTAATTAATCTATTGAATTCAATTAACTAAAATCAATAATCAAATCTGAGTAAAGACTTGCAGAACTATCTATCAACTATGAATTGAATTACTCGACAGGAAATAGGGAAATATTGAAATATTGAAAGGAACAACAAATGTAATATAACTCTACTGAAATATTGAAAGGAACAACAAATGTAATATATTCAAAAGGAACAACAAATGTAACTTTAACTGGAAAGGAACAACAAATATAACTTTAAGTAAAGGAACAATGCAGATGAAAATGTGAGGAACTGTCAAGCAATAAACTATAGTAATGAGAATTGGAACAACATGAAGTAATTGCCTATCTACTGCACACAATCAACATGAAATCATTAACACGCTTATGCATTCATATTAATTACTATAAAAGAGATTTGAATCACAAAACATAAAGTAACTTGATACAATTACATATTTGAGACAGTGACTCCTTTAGACTGGGCCCTTGGTCCTTAGAAGCACTGCTACAAGAAACTCAGTATATAGAAAGGGTGAAAACGATCAGATATTTTATTAAATTCATAGCTGGTACATCATTGACAAAAACGGCTTGTGCAGAGTAACTCTGAGTCTGAATTCTTGAACGTAATTCTTAGATTGTCTTTTCAGATCTATTATCCTCTATATATACAATAATCTTAGAAAATCAATCCATCCTGAGGATCGGAAGATCCTCAGGATTTCTTTACTTATTATAAAGTTACAATATAGAAAACCAAAGCATCTTTAAAACTATTTTTATGCCAAAAGTCTTTAACCTCCAATGGATCATGCATATTCAATATATCCTTTGCTATTTCGCTTTTGACAATATTTAACCAATCCTGTAACAAAATCAAACAATTCCAACCAATTTTAGAATTTTATTCAATATAGTTTCAATAATGACGATAGGAGACATATTAATTATTTCCTATCTTATTTATTCCTAATTAATTGAGAAGTCAATAAAGATTACATCATGAACTGTAGAAATAAGGGAGATATTCGTACCTTTTCCACAACCCAACACAGAGCAGGAAATTTTGATTCATGTAAGTGTATGAAAGGGAGAATTTATTTCTCACCTCTTCCATTGATAGAAGTGGGAGAAATACAGGATTGTAGTAATCCCGAAAATAATCTATTACATTCTAAAATGGAGTTTCAGTTTCAAAGAGGACATGGCAGAGGAGGTCGTGTAGGCAGACCGATTGCAAATGAAGACATGATGGAGGAAATGAGAACTTTGCATGAATAATTTGAAGCCATACGAAATGATAGGAGAATAGATCCTAAAGCAGGTGATGTCAGTGAAGGTGAGCAAGAGGATAATACAAAAGAAGAAGAAGTGACAAAAGAAAACCTTGGACCCAAATTATTAAAATTAGTTATGGAAGATATTTCAAAGTCCATAACAAATATAGTTTCATATAGTGGAGGTTTAAAGACAGAAAAATTGGTTGATCAGATCAATGTGTTAGACAAAAACTTTGATTATGATGAGGCTCCTGTAAGTGTATGAAAGGGAGAATTTATTTCTAACCTCTTCCATTGATAGAAGTGGGAGAAATTCAGGACTGTAGTAATCCTGAAAATAATCTATTACATTCTAAAATAGAGTTTCAGTTTCATGTAAGTGTATGAAAGGGAGAATTTATTTCTCACCTCTTCCATTGATAGAAGTGGGAGAACTTCAGGATTGTAGTAATCCTGAAAATAATCTATTACATTCTAAAATGGAGTTTCAGTTTCGAAGAGGACATGTCAGAGGAGGTCGTGTAGGCAGACCGATTGCAAATGAAGACGTGATGGAGGAAATGAGAACTCTGCATGAATAATTTGAAGCCATAATAAATGATAGGAGAAGAGATCCTGAAGCAGGTGATGTCAGTGAAGCTGAGAAAGAGGATAATACAAAAGAAGAAGAAGTGACAAAAGAAAACCTTGGACCCAAATTATTAAAATTACTTATGGAAGCTAGTTCAAAGTCAATAACAAATATAGTTTCATACAGTGGAGGTTTAAAGCCAGAAGAATTGGTTGATTAGATCAATGTGTTAGACAAAAACTTTGATTATGATGAGGTTCCTGATGAAAGTAAGGTGAAATTTGCAGTCACAAAGATGAAGAGTTGTGTTTTGTTATGGTGGGATGGTGTTCAAGAAAAGAGAAAAAGGAATAACAAACATCCAATCAAAAGTTGGTATAGAAAAGTTAGTCAATTTCATATGGTCCCAGCGACTGTGTCTGTAACTTTCCTGAAAAATCATGAAATCTGAAGCGCCCAATCACCTATCTTGAATGATTTCTTCTTGATATGCTTATCGTGCCAGGACTCTCTCTGTTGCTGAATAACAACTGTGTGCTCCACAACAGATAGGCGTGCTTCATCCAATTCCTTGAGTTATTGAAGGCGTTGTTTATGTGCCGCTATTAGATCCAGTCCAATTTCCTGGGCCATCCTTAGGGTTTTAATCTCAAACTTGATTGGGAAGATGGGTTATTTTTCATAAACTAGGTGATAGGGATAGTAGCCAGTGGTGTTATGCCATGTTGTTCGATAAGACCATAAGGCATTTGGAAGCTCATTAGCCCAATTCTGTCG
>JASDQU010241660.1:61291-78608 GCA_032191745.1 Picea mariana | reverse complement strand
ATTCGTCCATCCCATCATTCCAAACCATGTCATGTCTTATCAAGTCATCTCGCCCAAGTGGCCCCATCTATGCAAGTCATTTGTGTCTAGGTCATCCTGCCTGCAAGGTCATCTTGAGCCTACTGAGGTTGCCACATCTTTCCATTCATCTACACCCAACCATGCACAACTTCTCCTATGTGGACCAACTCATTTGGTCCATCTTAAGTCCATTGAAGAAAAATCCATCCAAGTCAATCTGGTTGTGCCCAAGGCATCCCATACATTTGCACCTAATGGATGCAAGCCCAAGGTAGTACGCTCAAGTACGATCCACAATTTTGATCCATGGAAACTAGTGCCCGAAGGAACCTCAAATACCCATCGCATCCCCCAAGTGCAGATCACCTAACTCTCTCAATCCATATAATCCTAGGAACTCATTCTCATCAAGACTTTACCTACCTTGTTCACCATGCCCCACATCGAATCCAACTGTCACATCAAATACATGAGAATATACCTCCCCATGCTGAAAATAGTGATTTACATCAACAATTCAATCACTCTACACAACTTTTCCTGAACCAAGGCAAGGTCAACACTCTTGCTTCAATTGTCAAGTCACCTCCTATAACCCAACATTTCTTCATCTCTATTGAACCAATGAACCTTCTTTAAAGGCACAATAGGCTCCATTGTTGGCTTCTTGGTTGTGAGCCATATTGTTGTAGCTCAATGAGAATTTCATGGTAAGTGGATGCTAAGATCACTGCCAATGTCCACAATCTGTCCCATGTTTAATCCATGTGAAGAGTTTGGAACATGACCATACTTCTATGTCAAAACAGCCATAGAGGCATGCATGAACCAATTATTCCCTTCCATTCATTCAACAAGCGTCTATTTCTAGGTCATCTTGTGAATCATCTCACCTAAGTGTGCTTAAGAAGAGTCCATTTTCCTCCTTGGTCCTCATGTGCCAGTTCATTACTCCTCTATCTTATGGTCCTGGTCCATTGTGAAGCCTAGAACATATAGTTTGAATGCTTCTTGGCTTCCTTGGTCAAATCTTCCATCAACTTTAACTTCCTCCTTGGGTCTAGGTCATCTTACTTGGCTAAACAAACATCCATTGTGTAGCCACTACTATCCCTGTGGTGTCTATTATGTCTCCAAGTCAAGTGAACCTCTACTCCAACACATCCACCGTTTGTCCCAACTATCCAAGTCATTCATGTTCATACTTACTATTGCACAATCACTTCAACCAACTTGTCATGTAATTGTACATAAACCTCTCCATGGCTTGCAATAGTCACGTGGCCAAACCAACCATCATGCCCAAGTTATGAGAATTACATGTCCTCGTGCCCAATCAACATTTCTGTGTAGTGATTCAATTTGCATGTACAAATCCTATTGGACAAAGGTAAAGTCCCCAACTCACCTCCAACCATCAAGTCATCTTTTACAAATCAACCTCCAAAAACACTGTGGAAAATGGCCATCAAAACCACTTCCCTCAATTGTTGCAACAATTCATCTAAAGCATCCCAATTCAAATAAACAAACCAAAATATTTTTATACCTCTTGGAAAATAGAGTCATGTCCACACCACTACTCGAGTCACCCTCAACCAACAATCCTTCCAATATTTGGGTCATGTGGAAAGCATCTGTAATCTTTACATGTTGTGCTCTACCACATCTTAAGTCCCCATATAAAAAGGTGGTAGAGAAACCTCCAAGTCAACTTGGTCCACATTCCTAGATGCACTATACATGTCAATTGTCCACGTTTTCTTGGCCAAATCATTCATTGTCTCAATCCACACAGAGAAAAAAACTTCGTTGCTCCACCCAAGCAAGTTTTCAATACTTTGGAATTTTCATCTTGGCTGCCCAAGAAAAAGGCCTTGTCTCTTCCTCAAGGCTATCAAGCTATCTCTTGCAACTCAATGAATTCTTGTAACAAAAACATGCACTAGAGTGTCCAAACATGGACACTAAATTTTCCAACCTATCATCATTGCAAAGGAGAGGATGGCCTACTTCCATCGCAAGTTTTCAACAAAAGCACTCCTCCATGGTCTTCCTTCTTTCACCAAAATGGCACCTCCAAGTTTTGTTAAGCTCCACTACCTTCTCGATGGCATTGAGTTTCCCAAGACTGCAATCAACAAAAGGAAGCTGCTAGGTGGCTGCCATGGCCACCTCTGATGATTCTAATAGGAGTTTTCACAGTGTCCACAAAGGGACTCATCCAAGTTAACTATTGTTCCAAATTTCCATCCAAAAAACCACCCAAAATTGTTGTTAAGGCGACGAAAGTTTCCAACATCCCGTTCAAAGTATGCAACATTTGGTTTTCTCCCAAGTCCATAGAATTAGCCATCAAAGTGAGTTATACTTGGACTTCCTCTAAGTCACCTAACTTCACATTCAAAGAAAAAACCATTGTAGCATTTTGAAAATGAAAGAGATAAGAAACATGCGTACCTCTTAACAAAGAAAAAATTATTGCACCAATAATTATTCACCACCTTGTTGCCTCAAACCTACGATGCACCCAAACCAACAAGAGAGTTCTGTGTGGACTTGTCTTTTACTACCTTCTACACCATGGAACAAGTATAAAATTTTAGTCTTCAATCCAATCCACGCCAGTTGTCTTCCACATGTGAATTGGTCATGGTCACCCACCCAAGTGCCTAGAAACTCACCCCCAAAGCATGATGCCTTATTATGAGTTCTTCACTTGTCTTACGGAGTTCCTAGGATATCATGAATTCAAATCTATGAACCCCAACACTTCTCCAATAACAACTGTCATAGAACTCGCATTAGTGAAGAGCAAAAAAATTGTCTCCAAAATCAACTTTGGTACCAACTATCATGGACATGCAATCTACCTATATTGTTTTCTTCAAATTGGTGCACCCAAGTCATTTTATAACTTGCATTTATGTGGGACTATTTTGTCTCAAGTGCAGTGGGTTGGCCAACCTACACCTACTATAACCATAGTACACCTCTTCACCAAAGGTATGCCCATAACTTTACCTTAGGGTATAGTAGTTATATAACATTCCAAGTCCTACTCAACTTGGTCTATACAACAAGAAAACTAGCCACACATCCAACCATGGCCTCAAATATTCCTCTCGTTACTTAGTTAATTTCACAATTTCGACAACATAAATATATAACGAACAAACAAAATTCAGCATATATAAAACATCTGCACAAGTTCTCAGCATATGTGGATGGGAAACACCCAAACCAAGTGCCTAACACCATTATTCATATATATAAGAATCTTACATATGATATAATGGGGACATGGCATCCAACTATGTGCAACCCAATTACAAATTTACAAAGAAACCAAGGAAAAAGATCCTCCTACCAAATCTGCTCAACAACATTGTACATAACAACCACAAGAAGCCTCTACAATATTGTCTCGTACAAGTCCTTTTCCACTCTTCATATTGTCAAGGAAATAAAAGTCGTTCCATTGTGTCCAACCTTGTCACAATCACAAAACTTTGTGTCTCATTGTTGTCTTACTTCATGTGTATACCCCCTTGTAAACCTTAACACCTTGAGGCATCCCATTATTTATATGATTATTTCCTCACGTCCATAAGCCCCATCTACTGAAAGTGGATCCAAGTGCTATTGAGCTGACATACTCATCTTCGATGAATTTTCCACTGAGTCATCCATCACATCGTTCCAAAACATGCCAAGTCCATTCATGTCATCTCTATCCCACCCAAGTGGCCCCATTCATGTAGGTCATCTCATCAATAATATAGTATCAATAATATCGATGTCTCCCTATCATTTTGTCCATCCACACCCCAGTGCACCCAATTTATACTAAGTGGGACAACTAGTCTGGTCCATATCAAGTTCACTCAAGTTAACTCCATCCGAGTCAATCTAGTCTCAACTAAGGAATATAATACATCTGCACCCAATGGATGCATACTCAAGGGAGTATGCCAGACAAGTACAATCCATGACACCTTGTTCATGAAGGGACCTTGACTTCCCTTTGCAACCACCAAGTGCATATCACCTAACTCTACCAATCCATATTAGTCTAGGTTCTTATTCTCATCAATTCTCTAACCAAATTTTATGCCATACCACACATGTCCATAAAAAACACTACCTACTACAACCTCACTTTTTCTAGCCATGTCCATCAAAATCCTTTGATGAATCCAACTTGTCTCCATTTGTGGAGCACGTTCACCTAGATCCTTCCATAATGATGCACCCCATATGTCTACAAGTGTGCCCAAGTTCAACTAGATGCAGTTTATCTTGCCAATGGGCCAAGTTGTCCTTCCAACTCATGCCTTGCCAATGGGCCAATGAAATATTCCATGTTGTTCCTTTTCAACATGAAAAGGTATTTTGTTTTCACATTCCTTGCCAACAAGCCTAGGTGACTTAGCCATCTGTGACATCCATCCACATAGTTGTGATGGAGTTTTCCAACACCACTCTAAGCGAGGGTCCTAAATGTGTTCTCTCACTCAATTTAGCGCTTAGTGATGCATCGGCCTAAAGAGAAATGATGGGGCTATTGAATGAACTATTGAAATGAATCCAATTCTTCTTTGAAGAGAAGGTACCAATTCCACTTCTAAGAGAATGTACTGAGTACAATTATTTTTGAGATAAGACTTTCCACAATGTTAATAAAATAGAAATTTTAATAAATTATAAAATCATTGTTAATCTATAAAACCAATTGGTTACTAGAGAAAAAAAAATATTTGTTAGAACAACAAAATCATTATTTTATTAAAACCACAACCTTCTATTCTACAATTTTTTACCAAATGGGTGCTTTCCTTTCTCTATTGGCTACACACCAGACCAAGTAATAGTATCGATCTTCCCTAGTCGATATCCCTTATCCTCCCTATGGATATCCTAATAGTTTGCATTAATGAGCATGTGCAATGCACAAAAAACATAACATTGGCCTAAACAAACGTTATGAATTTCATATCTATAGCAAGAATATACATTATCAAAGATTTTAAATATTGGTAAAGGATTCAATTATTTTGATGGAAAATATTAATCACAGAGAGGCAATATTTTGTTTGGACTTCTAACACAACATGAGCAACCTAAAATGGAACTTGGGGGAGATTTGTTTAATCCCTAGATTAACCTTTTCCAACTTGTGCTTGGATTCGATAGTCATAAAATCATATTAAAGTGGAATATGATAAGGTATCATGAATTCAATTTGGCCTTAGAAAGGAAATTTCATGAAAACCTAACTTGCACAATCATGATATTCTTGTAATATTTTTCAGTTTATATTGCATATGAAGATAATAATGCATCATACCTATGTAATATCGTATAAATGAAATATGCACTAGATAACCTCTACCTACATAAACCATATTAATAGAATTTTCTAATTAAGTAGAGAAGAGAAAAAAAAAATGACTCCTTGAGAGTATTGTATCAAAATATTTTTGAGAGGCAAAGTAATCATCTTTATCTCTCTACATAAATTTATAGAAATTATCTTTAACGCACTCGACTTTTGAAATCAACCAAATCATACAAATAATTTGGGAATCTAAAATTTTATTAGGTCAAGAGATGGGTGTGAAGAGATAGCTAGGCATTCCTCTTCTTTACCAAACGAAATTTTGATATCCTTTATCAATTCAGCCACATCGTTTCCATCTTTTACCATTATATACAACCTTCGATATGCTAGAAATGAACATGTCCCAAGCCAGATGATGCAGAGAGATTCCAATATTATTGATATTTTAAAACTTTTACCAATCATGTGGTTCAATTTAAATGTTGAATTTACATAAAAATAACCACATCTCCAAAAATTAGTGCTGAAATTTTACATGAGTGTAATAGCACGTATTTCACATGGTGTTGGTACCTGCTATTCATATTGGTTTTCATATTTTGCACATGTACCTACCACAAAATTAATGTTTTATCTCATACAAAAGAGTTGGTTTACTTATTTTCCATGTGTACCTACTTCCATATTGATGTTTGACCTCATATAAAGAAACATAGAGGTTTTTGCCCAAATTTTAGCAATTGGAGAATCACGAAGCACTTATTTCATTGGTGAATACACCAATTGGAAATGAGCACATTTAATACATTTTTAATCCTTAATTTTTTTCTGTGGACATGATGAAATATGGGTCCAATATTCTTCATCCTCACAATAAATGAAGGGTTGTGATTTCAAGCATTAACTTCCTTGCTTTTATAAAGACATACATTTATGTGTTTAATTTTTCACATTTATTTAATATGATTAAGAAATTATTGTGGTAGACATGTGATTTCCTTATTTATGTCAGTATCAAGGATTCCATTTGATTGTGATTCACGTAGTGGTGGCATATGTGATTATGGTAATTACACTTCCTCCTTGTGCCACGTTTAAGTGCCTCACTTTTTTCATTTACGAATGGATGACAGATGTGGATGGATGACTGGTGACATAGGTCACCACATACACTACCTCACCTATTTATTTTACAGATGTGTGTCCTGGATGACTTTTCATATTATGGTCTCCTTTATGTGGTGTTGCATTAAAAGTTATGGTCATGTTGTTACTACCATGTTATTTATTTTACGAATGGATGTATTTTCTGGAATTTCATATTATGTCCTCCATTCTTTGGCGTTCCATTTTAAATTTATGGCCATGTTGTTACTGCCATTTATTTTATGGATGGATGTATTTTTTAGTGTTTCATATTATGGTCGCTTTTTTGTGATCATATACCTGCAACTACAATATTCATTTCATTTATACCGATCCACTTAGACTGATTTTCTATCAATGTCCTTAAAACAAGTATAATTCATTATCTGTAAAGTTGAAGATGATTTTCTATCAATGTCCTTAGGAAAAGTATAAATCATCGTCTGCAAAGTAAAAAATGATTTTTTATAAATGGCCTTAAAAAAAATATGATTCTAATTTTCCTTCCCAATAATTCATCGCACCAGTTCAAGGTTTCTATATTTTCGTAATTTATCAAACATAAACCAACCTTATAATGTGAAAAACATAACCCCCAATGAATGTATCTTAATTTTGAAACATTAATATGACTAAACCTAATATGACTAAATCCAATATGAATAAACCCAATTTGACTAAACCTACCAATTCATTACACAAACCTCACAATGTTACGCTCATGACCATACCTCACTATGTGACGAAATTTGTCCTTTGTCACATTGTGATGAACATTTCCCAATGTCTTAATGTTAAAAAAAATCCCCTATACTTGCATTGTCCCAGTCACTAACCAATGACACAATATGTTGAACATATCTCGATGTCTCATTATGATGAACATTTCCCAACATTGAAATCTGTCGACCATATCCCAATATCGCATTGTGACAAACATTTCCCAATGTCACATTGTCACGAACCTTACCCAATATGACTAAACCTAGTAATTCCTTACACGAACCTCAAAAAGTGGCGCTGATGACCAAGCCTCATTATTTGACGAACTTTGTCCTTTTCCACCTTCTGATTAACATTTCCCAATGTGGTAATTTGACAAATATTCCCCTGTCCTCACATTCTCCCAAGAAATTATCGACGTCACAATGTGTCGAACGTCTACCAACATCACATTGTGATGAACATTTTCGAACATCGTAATGTATTGACCATCTCTCGACGTTGCAGTGTGATGAAAATTTCCCAATGTCGTTATGTGATGAACATTCCCTTGTCCTTGCATTGTAAAAATCACTTACCAACAACACAATATTGCAAACATCTCCTGATGTCTCATTGTTAAGAACATTTCCAAACATCGCAATTTGTCAACCATCTCTCGATGTCATAATGTGACAAACAGTTCCCAATGTTGCATTGTCATGAACCTTGCCCAATATGCCTAAACCTAGCAATTCTTTACATAACCTCAAAATGTGATGTTCATGACCAAACCGCACTATGTGATGAACTTTTCCCTTTGCCCCCTTCTAAAAAACATTTCTCGATGTCACAATGTGACAAAACTTCCCCTGTTCTCACAAAACAAAGTTAACAACTTAACAATAACTCTATAGAGTTCTCATTTTTTTAGGGGTCACATTTTTTACCTTGTTTTGAAAAGTTATGTTACTGGTAGCACCCCGCACCCCCAACCCATTTTTAAGCTATTGTTTGGTATTTTGAATCTTCTTATCTATAATGTATCCACTTTTTTTTAAATGTTTATTTTTTCAACTATTTTCAAAATTATAATCATTTTTCCATGCTTTTTTCAAAGTTAAAATAATTGTAGCTAATTAACACTATTTTAAAATATTTAGAAAAAAATATACATTTAAAATACACATAAAAAAAATGCCTATACATTTTCGAAGCTATCCACTTAAAATAACATCTCAAATAAAGCATTTTTATGGACATAATTGAACAAAAAAAAGTTTTTTTTTTTTTTTAAATTCACATTTTTTTTCTATATTTTTATACACTTGAAGTAAAAAAATGAAAATAATTAATGCCATTTTCTTTAGTATATTTATTCAAATACAAATAAAATTAAAAGTAAAATAATAAAAAATATTCATCATAAAACAACAATAGATGCATTTTCATTTTTATTGTTAATTCTGAAAGTTAAAACATTACAATTATAGCTCATCAAAAAAATGCAAAATTGAGTATCGTTTTCAAGGGAATCTTAAAATTAATCAATAATATCATATATCCCAAATTCATCATTATCAAGAGACATATCATCGTTTTCTTAGACATCATTATGTGCTTCCATTGTATTATTTTTCTCTTCCATTGGGTCTTTGAAATCCACAAGTTTTGCAAAGTTATCCTTTCTACTCAATCCTCCTAATGGTACTTGAGGTTCCTTTGAATTTTTTTTCATATTTGATTAATTAAAATATTCTTTCCTCAAGAAAACTTGTTTCATTTCATCTCTAAGAGATGGAATAAGATTAATTATTTACCGAGTAAAACCACACTGTAGTGGGTCACTTTCAATTGGTATGCAATTTTTTCCTTTTTGTAAACAACATGCTAGTGTTGTACCTAATCAACAAATAAAAAATAATTAATTAATTTAAAAATGTAAAGAAACATAAATTAAATATAACAAATATTGAAGTATGATTCCATAAATGTTATATCATAAGTCTTACCTAAGCCCAATAACAAATCCAAAACCCAATCTCCTTCATTTGAAAATGTGTCTATAAGATAATTAATTAATGCTTGTAGATTTTTCATAAATATTAACAATCTCTCCTTTCAAATCAATTTTCTCATATGTTAGCTTTCTAGACACAACATTTTAAACCAATAAAATACTAGGCTTCCCTCCATCCTATACCTTGAAAAAAAATAGAATCATAAGAATCATCTTTTGTCCAGCTTGCAAGATGTATGCTCTCAATATCACATGTAAATGGTTCTCTCTTGGAGCTCTTAATATTAGGCCTGTTCCTGTAACATAAATAAGTGTTACTTCAATTAAATTATAAATTAATAAAATTGATTTCTAATCTTAATAGATAAACATACACTTCCAATATCTTACCAATAAAGTTGCATCTTTTCCTTTTCTTTTCCCTTGAAGCTTAATTCTGCTAATCCACGTTGTGTATCTGAATGAAAACCCAGTTATATCTGAAATGGTGATGTTGTGACTCCATAAATCCCATAACCACTTTATTGAAACCTTGGTAATTATAAGGTTCACTGTCATATCCAATGTTTTGAATATTATAACCATGAGGGATATCCACAATAACTAAGGAGTATTACTTTTTAGGAACAATATTTGCATTTTTTTCACAATCACTTAATATCACTTTACACTGAACAATTTCGATCCCATTCCAAATGTAGTGATCAAGGGTGTCATCAAGTTCAACATTTCGAGCACGTCTCCTTTCTCTTTCAAACCTGGATTTTTGAATAAAACTTTTGAAGGTTTCAGGTACTCCATCTGCATTCCTCTTTGACATATTTAATGAAAAAACAACCATATATTTATATATCTATAACTAATAAAATATAAATAAATTAACCTACAAATGAATAATATAAATGTAATTAACATACCTTTTTGAATGCAACAAAAAAACATTTCAATGTTGTTGTAGAGCTTGAATCTAGATACTTGAGTCTAAAATCATCCCAAATATCTTCATTCAACATATTACCCATTTCCTCTTGTATTTTCATATACGCCTTGTGACTAAATAAAAAAATAAAATAATGTAATAACGATATATATAATAAAATACTTACAAAATTGATATGTTAAACTGAAAAAATTAATTTTCTAATCCTAACATAAATAAGAAATAACTCAACAAACTTATTTTTTAAATTTGTCGCACATTTATTCCATTCATAATTCACTTGACCTTACACATGATAATATAGATATGATAAGTGTCTCATCCTTCACTCCTTGTATCTTTTTCCAAGGTGTTATAGTCATATCTTCTGGTAGATTCTTGATTTCAGGGATTTTGTTACTTGTGCTACATATTAAGGATTTAACCTTCTTAACCCTTTGATTTTTTATACAAATATTTTCCGATAGGATGAATATCTCCTATAACAAATCCCATACCTATCCAGTTCTAAATCCCAATTGAAAATAGCTATCCACAACTCTGAATGCATCGCTTCCTTTGCAATTTTTTTGTTTAACATTTTCCTCATCAATTGCGAAGCCTATTTCCATACAACATTGCTTCTGAAACTTCACATCAACATTTGATTTATCCCCACCACATATTTTAGAAAATTCATTATGGATAAATGTCACCCTTTGAATGAAAGTCATGGACATCATGTACTTGTTATTTGTGTTATGATCCCATACTGATAACTTTGTTTCTGTATCTATTAAACTAGCATAAGTTATACATTTGATTGTCTTAAAAAGAGGGTTATTGGGATACTCTTGCATCAATTACATTCTAGCCTCTACCGAATGATTTCCTCCAATCATGTAATATTTATAGTCAAAACATCTATCAAATGCATCCCTACTAGGAGCTTCCATTCGGTCAACAAGAACTAGGTAGTCAATAACATATGCATATGGATGTACCTAATCAATACTTTCAAGTTGTGAATATGTAAGTGATGTGGTTTTCTAATTTGATATTTTTATTTATCTTTTGTGGGTTTATAAAGTTGTTTCACATTCAACTAAAATGTATGGTCATCATCAACTAAGTTGGTCTTCCTCAATCAATTTTGAATGATATTTTGTGTTGTTTTCATAATATCATCCTCTACATCAACACTTAGTGTTATTATTTATTTGTTACCTTTATGACTTTAATTATGATATTCAGAGCTAACCATGACTTCTTCATCATCAATAACATTTGATTTCCTCCTCTGATGATTTAAATGGGTTTCATATAAATCAAGTATCTATTCATAATCAATAGGAATGGAATCATCCATGGGAATAGATCATTGTGTTTTCTTCTTTATTATTCTTGTGAGTGATAACAACATTGGAACTAATATCAAAAACATATTCATTTGGAGCTTCCACATGTTCAAATGTAACCTTTCTAGCCTTTCTAGAATGAGAAATTTTCCTTATTCTTTCTTTTTCTTGTGTGTCTACTCTTGCAGCTTCAATTTCTATTACACTTCGTTTATTTTTCCTTCCTTCTTTTGATTTATCGATATGAAAGGCATTGATGAATTCTATGTATTTGTATTTGTAGAGTAAATCTCCACTAACATATAGGAAAGTCCAATAGAAAAATCCTGTAAAACTAAAATATAACATTTCCATGTTAAAAAATATTTAAAAATGATCATGATAATAATACATGATACAAATATAAAAATAATAAAAATTACATTGCCTCTCTCAATGTCTTGCACGATATATGCACATAATTCTGTAAAACGTTCTTCTCTATTATAATTGCTCAATTTGAAACAATATACAATCTTGATATATGTCGTAGCTTGTTTCACGAGTACATAAAAAATATATGTTTCTGGAACCAAACATATATGTCATAGCAAGCCAAGTTCTTGATAATTTACTTGCAAATGTTCAAGATGGACACAATAAAAATATATTTTTTCTACATTGTTGATATATTTGTTCTCCATTGTTGTCTTGTTTGCATTTAAAAAACCAAGAATGTTCCATTCTATTTTCACCTTCAACAGATTTTCACTCTTTAACATTTTTCAATGTTTTTTAGAGATCAAGTGTTGTAACTTGAACAAATGTGTTATATTTTTGTTTCCTAACATTCATGGAGGCCCCAGTTGCAGTTTCAAATCCCATTATTACAGGTATTGATCTGAATACATTCATAGATATATTCCTTGATGCCATTTTTCCTATATGAAAATTTTAAAAAACAAATTATTGCTTTATAGTAATAATGAGAAAATGTTTACATTATAATAAAAAATAACAAAATCATATACAATATTCGAATTAAAATAAAAATAAAATTGCTTGTCCCGTGGGGGTGCCAGGGTGATTCCTAGCAACGCCCCTCACCCACATCTCTACTGGATCAGTAAAGATGGGGGTGGGGGGCCATAGGCCAAACTTGGCATGCATGGGTACTAGGGGTGAGCACCCCTATAGGCTAAGACTTGGTCCGCAAGGGTGCTATGGGTGATGCCAAGTATGGTCAAAATAAAAGTTATAAAGGTTAATAAAATTGGTCGAAATTCGTTTGTAGACACAAATCCTTTAAATATTTATCCATAAATATTCACACATGATATATGATAGTGAAATAAGTATGAAATGAACCCGTTGATCATCTAAATTCACAATTATATATTAAATATTTACAAATATGGTATTATTTGGTTGAAAATATAATTAAATATGTGCACTCGACATGATTTCAATATTGAATAATTGTCTCCTGCATAGAAATGTGCTTAACATTTGTACTGTAGGAAAAAAACTGTTTAGGAGAGAATAATGTGAGATGTTATTTTTGTTTTCCAAGATGCAAAGGTTTTGGGAAATTACTTTTAATCATTCTTGTCATTGTATTAGTCAGTCATGTAAATAAGCCTTTGTAGAAAATATTTCTTGTAAATAAACATATCAACAATTGTCCAAGATTCCCAGAAAGAGATGTCTAACAATGAATCATTTCCATTTCTATTCTAGGTTGTGTAAAATAAACAAGTTTTGACTCTCTATCGTCAAATGTTGAGAGGGGGTGATGTCGAGCATCACCCCCAGGACCTCCATGGACCAAGACTTGGCCTGCGGGGGCACTAGGAGCGATACCTGGCATCACCCCCTCCCCACGACAAATGACAATCATGAATTGCTTACATACACTCAATTCAATATTTCAAAATAACATACATAACATTTGTAAAATTGTGAACAAGCAAAGGTATAAGATGCAATGCCAATGCATTATTTAAGAGAAGAAGCACTCCAACATGGGGAGGGGGAGATTCCAGGCATCGCCCCTAGCACTCCCATGGCCAGACTGTTACGAGGAAAATCTCTCTATGGCTAGGGGAAAGCCACAAAATACAAAACAACACCCAAAAACCAACTCTTAAATCAAGTGTGATATATAAATGAAAATGATAACAAGAGAAAGCTAGAAGCCTACCTCATCTGAACGTTCAATGAAGACCATTGTTGACCATGTGACCCAAAGCTTTCTAATTGTAACTTTTCCTCAACAACCAATATACACAAGCATGTAGAAATGGTATGGAATGTTAGCATATAAATTATAATAAAAACTTAACATACATAACAAATACTCTCATGGAAAGTAATAAAAATATTTGCAAGATATCAATTGGATGAGAAAAGATTATTTCTATTAATATAATCAACAGAAGTACATAGGTGACAAACTTTTGTTACAACACATATCAGAACCGAGAAACTACGTTCCTCCAGCTGGGCCTCCGCCACTTCAATCCTCCACAAAGGCAAGCTCACAAGTAGGATTTAATGAATTTCTCCATCTCAAGATAAGAAGAGCTCAGGGGCTGAACATAAGAAGTTTAGACTTCAAGGACAAAAGGATGCAAACTCAATTATGAGGTGAAATTTCTCTAGAGTGTATTTTCTCTCATGTGATGAATATTGTTCAAGGCTTGTATATGGATAAATGTATAGCCTCAAAATGGAATTGAAATGTTGAGTCATAGTGTTTCCAGTATATGGAAGGTCAAGGATCATGTATCTCATGACATGTCATAGAAACCCGACACATTTTTTATTTTGTGAGCACCAAACTAGATCTACGTGGGATGTAATGGAGCAACTTGTGTATACACGAGTTGTCTAACTATAGGTTGTGTATATAGACAAAAACATGTGATTTTAGCTATGGAGTAAACAAAAATGAGAATTTAAGTGTGCAGAGGGAAATGGAACACCATCAAAGAAACATGGATGGAGTGTGGAAATATTTCCTATAATAGATGCCCCATAATGTGTGAGGTCAGAGGAGTATCTGTGATGGCCGAAATACATTATAATTCCTGGAAGTGGAGTAATGAAGACTTAGATGGAATTACTAGTTACTCATGAGAATATTAAAATTCATATTGACTCTATACACATGGCTTCCATTCTGAATTACACTGCATATCCATGTGGATATATATCAAATAGTTGTTCATGGCCATGAATAGGCAATACAAAGTTGACATATGACATAGGTTGTCATAGTCACAAACAAGACAGAAGGGAGTCCAGTCTCAAAATGAACAGAAGATATGTATACAATGGAGTACAATCTGATCTTCCATGATCACTGAATTCATATAGGTACTGGTTTGATGAAAGACAACAACAGATATGGGGGTTGCTACTACAAGCTAGAGGTCTTCTACATTATCCGCCAAAGGTGCAAGCCTACTTTATGTGAATAGAGGAGTTGAATTCAAACAAAATGAGAATTCATTTGATTACTGGTCATAAAGGTATATCATTAACAAACACGATACAACTGTAACAACCCCACCGTTACGACAACCAACGACAAACAATAGGTCAATTTTTTTTTTCTTTCTTTTAGTGCTACATTCGAAATTTAAAACATCAATCTAAACTTGGTGCGCAAGTAAATAAGTAATGACTCGATCATTCGTCAAACATGATTAAAGACACAAGATTAAACAATTATCAATTCGATCAAGCATCATCAAACCCAAGGCACGATAAAAATCTAGCTAAAGACACATCATACATTATCAATTAATGGCGCAAGGAAATGGTCACAAAATGCGTAAATCCATTCTTACGTGAAATAAATTGCGTACGAACCCTAATATCTAAACCATCATTAAATGACTTTCATTACGCGCAGAAATTAAATTTCCCAACAAGTATTCATACTTCATAATATTTAAAGGTGCACTAGTGGCCTATTTCTAATCTCAACCGGCACACCCTAAATTCAAGGCGCAAGAAAACTAGTTGTTAATCCATCCCACATTAACTAATTTAATGGTGCAAGTTATAAGTGTCATATCAACATACAATACCAAATAAATTGTTACGTGCAAGAGGGATAAAGTCTATATCAAGCATGATCTTTACATTACAATTTAAGGCACGCAAGGACTAAATTCCACAAAAATTTCCTTCTACAATAAATATTGTGCACGCGAGTGTTCTAAGAAAGTTATACAGTTGAAAAATTCACTATAATTAATGGCGGAGGGGTAAGCAATTACGAACAATCAAGGTAAATCATTTCTAGACTCTACGACCAAGACTAATCATTCAGTCCTTTCTAAGCACAACCTAAATTCCTAGACTTTAAAAAAATTCAAGGGTAATTAATACTAGAGTGGGAGGAGTTTACAAGTGAGGGACAAGAAGCGTTCAGAGAGTAATTACCAACTTATCCTACGTAGGAATCTAAGCGCCAAATGTACTTCCAAAGACATTATTACTCTAGACCTTTACGAACTATTCGTTCTACCCAACCATATTCTAAGACAAGGAAGGAGGCTATCTATCGTCCAATCCACTCAAGGGTCAATGTGGGTTGGAGAATTAATGAATATAAAATAATCATTTATATAATTAAGAATATTAAATAGCTTAAATGTGTTATCTTCAGTACTGATAAAAAAGGTTTAATCTTATCTCTAGGGAGGGGTAGGTACCTTATCTCCTTTAGATTTGAAACTAAGGCTTCTTATAAATACACAATCTCTTAACCTTGAGCCCACTCCAACTAAGCAAATAAAGTTACATAATAAATAAAAATAACAAAACTCCCCTCAAGGATACATAGCAAATCAAAACATAACACACATAGTAACTTAAATTTTGTGGGAGTAACTACCTGACCTATATTCATTTACTGACGCAAAATGCCAAAAAAAAAGAAGGGACAATCGAGGAGTGGTTCCAAAGTTGTAAGTTCGACTCAATTGTTTCCCTTTTTAAATCAAGAAAAAGAGGTTTAACCCTTCATGCCCCAGTGAAGTAATAAGAGAAATTTCATTGCCTTCCGTCACTTTTCTCCACCTCGTTTTATCAAATAGTAGACGTGAAGACGGTTTTAAATTTTGATTGTTAAGGAGTTGTGGCTACAATTAGACAAATCATTCTCATACAATGAACAATCAAACAAACTCTCAGTCGTAGCAAAAGAATTTGTGTCGGAAGATGGCCTCGCCCGCTCTTGGGACCCAAACGTCTGACAGGTTCATTAGAAATTTCCCAGAGCAAGATTTACTATCAGAAGATGGCCTTATCCACTCTTGGGACCCAGCCACCATAGTCCCTATCCATGGAGAATCTACGTTTAGGCTGGAAAGCTGCTACCCAGAGTCGTAATTACGCCTCTGCTCAACAAGTGGGACAATTCTGCTAAAATCACGAATCTTCTCTCTCAGTCGCTTGGGTTCAATTTGAGAGGAAAAAGGGTATGCAAAATGAGGGATTTGAACCGCGAAGTAATATCGTCGTGATTGCTTGACTATTCTCTATAGCGGTTGAACAGATCGAGTAGATCAACCGGTGACTGGTAGAATCAAAAGAGTATTGTTTTGAACAGTTCCCCATCACACCGCTCGATGGTAACAACTAAATAAAAAGGTACAGAAGGGATGTTAACACCAAAGGCCAAGATTAGGGAACTGATACTAGTTGGAAAATCTTACAGAGTCCCTTTGTACACAATCAATGAATGATGCAATGTCTCATGTGGGCTACTAAAACTTCTTCAGTGTATAAATGCGATAATGGTAAGGACC
>JASDQU010241660.1:29861-52942 GCA_032191745.1 Picea mariana | reverse complement strand
GGTTTAATATTATCTCTAGGGAGGGGTAGGTACCTTATCTCCTTTAGATTTGAAACTAAGGCTTCTTAGAAATACACAATCTCTTAACCTTGAGCCCACTCCAACTAAAAAGAGAATGCTATAGAATAAATAAAAATAATAAGACTCCCCTCAAGTATACACATCAAACCGAAACATAACACAGATAGTAACTTAAATTTTGTGGGAGTGACTACCTAACCTATATCCATTTACTGACGCAAAATGCCAACAACAAAAAAAGGGACAATCTAGGAGTGGTTCCAAAGGTGTAAGTTCGACTCAATTGTTTCCCTTTTTAAATCAAGAAAAAGAGGTTTAACCCTTCATGCCGCAGTGAAGTAATAAGAGAAATTTCATAGCCTTCCGCCACTTTTCTCCACCTCGTTTGATCAAACACCAGAGGTGAAGACGATTTTAAATTTTGATCGTTAAGTTGTGGCTACAGTTAGACAACTCATTCTCCTGCAATGAACAATCAAATAGCTCTCAGTCGTATCAAAAGAATTGGTGTCAGAAGATGCCTTGTGTGCTCTTGGGACCCAAACGTCTGACAGGTTCATTAGCAATTTCCCAGAGAAATATTTACTGTCGGAAGATGGCCTTGTCCGCTCTTGGGACTCAACCGCCATAGTCCCTNCGGATCTTCTCTCTCAGTCGCTTGGGTTCAATTCGAGAGAAAAAAGGGTATGCAAAATGAGGGATTTGAACCACGAAGTAAGATCGTCGTGATTTCTTGACTGTTCTCTAGAGCGGTTGAACAGATCTAGTAGATCAACCGGTGACGGGTAGAATCAAAAGAGTTTTGTTTCGAATAGTTCCCCATCACACTGATGGATGGTAACGACTAAATAAAAAGGTGCAGAACATATGTTAACACCAAAGGTCGAGATTAGCGCACTAAAACTAGCCATTGTTACCTGCAAAGATTAGATTGCAAACCCTTTGAGCTGATCAATCGTTACTGTGGGCACCTTTAATAGGATTCAGTTGCATGTGTATAGATATACACAGCAAATCGCCTACATAATTCTTATTTCGCACTTGTTTCTTACATTCCCCACCTAAAATCCAAGCGAATTTAACACAGGGTAAGTTGCTCATGCACGCTAAATTAGTTTAACCACTCATCTAACAACAGACGAGGACATAGAAATCGAGAGGGAAGCCATTGCACAAGATTCACACACAAAGAATAGTTTGTATTACTTAATAGACAAATGGAGGTTACATATATAGCATGTAGATCACTGACCTAGCAATCTAGATCCTAAGAAAGTGGATCTGATTAGCTAAAAATAGTTAACCTAGAAACTCACAGTTACAACAGCTGTAAGAATTATCTCATAGTTAACCTAGAAACTCATAGTTACAACAGCTGTAAGCATTATCTCTAACACCCTCCCTTAATGCTTACATTACAAATATCACAATCACAAATTACAAAACATAACAAAAGGTTATAACACAAATTTTGTCATGTTTGTTTCACTAGTCCTCATACGCAGTTACACCCATCTCTGAACTTCATAGACACTCTCTTTCTCTCCATCATCTTCGAGCTACCACTTCATACAACACAAATACAACTGCTTCCGACCATCTTTGAAATGTCTATAGGATTGATGATTATAAACTACCCCGAAGAATAGTCGCAATACTGAAACATTCAGTAATCAATCTTACAAAGAGACCTTTACACACACTCACCAACACAATGATAACCTGTAAGTATTGACTATGAAGCACCGAAGTACAACAATAATCTCCAGCTTTGAATAGACTTGTAGACATATTTAAACCAGTCATGTATTCCTATAGCACCGAAGTGCACCAAGAACTAGTAGCTTTAAAAGATGCTACTCTATTCCCTAATTGGTTCTTCATAATATTAAAAAACACACAAAATAATGATATTACATAAATTACACGATATTTTTAACACAAATTCAAACACAACTCAACATCTACCTTTATCTGACCATTGTTATGATGCCCGATTTAAATTAGATCACCAGTGATCTATTTTGTCCAACAAATTAGAAGGCGGCATTGTTGGGGAACGAATTCACCACATGGATCGACTAGGTTGGATGGACGAACACAAAAACAACAACTGATGGCTCATTCTTCAGCGCTTCCATGGGAATTATACTTCTTCCACACAAATCTTCTTCAGTACTGTGGCATCTCCACCGATTGGCAATATTTCTTCTTTCTTGGATAACTGCGGATCACAAAAATTCCTTCTATATAGAGTATTTAATCCAGCAGGAAACGCGTGATCAGGTGGCTACTAGGCGATGAGGCTCTCCTTCTACAACGTTCACAGTCACCAAATCACAGTTCACGTCTCTTTGATTCTCAAATCTCAGATTTATTTCCACAGATACGATCTCTGCCAAATAAAAGCAGTTACAGGCAACTACTCTTCCATGTTGGCTCCAGATCGGCGACACACTTACAAGAAGTGTTTAAGCAGGGATGGTTCTGCAATGCGTTGACATCAAAGGGCTATCCTACAACTCGAGCAATAATAGAACCGATTCAATTTTTTAGAAATGCACCTCGCCTCAGCTTGATTTTCTTTGAATCTGGTAGCGGTTCACTTACAAGACACATAGGAAACACACACTAATCAATCACACACAGAAAAAATTAAGAAATTCAACATGCTACTTATGTATAGAGAATCATCTCCCAAACTATTTTATCTTCCTGGGCATTCTCGTCAGGGATTAAGCCCAGCCAAGCTCTGATACCAACTTAGAAATTGAGAGGGAAGCCATTGCACAAGATTCACACACAAAGAATATTTTGTATTACTTAATAGACAAATGGAGGTTACATATATAGCATGCATATCACTGACTCCTAACAATCTAGATCCTATGAAAGTGGATCTGATTATCTAAAAATACTTAACCTAGAAACTCACAGTTACAACAGTTGTAAGCATTATCTCATATTTAACCTAGAAACTCACAGTTACAACAACTGTAAGCATTAACTCTAACACGAGGAACATACCTAAATAAAATTTAAATAATTACTATAGTCTTATACGCCATCCAGTGGGGAAGTAGAGTGCCGAATACATCCACGGGTGGAATACAATACAATTTATTATCGAATTCAATGCAGATAAAATAAAAGAAATACCATTCACTGTATAACAATTTCGACTCATAGACGCAGATTAGATAGAAGAAACCCCATATGGTTTATATCAATTCAATGGAGATTAAATAATGAAATTCCATACAGTCTAATTTGACGCAGATTGGTTACAAGAAATACCATATTGTTTATATCAAAACTCAGCACATATTAAATACTAAAATACCATACAATTTATATCAAATTCAATAGAGAATAAATAATGAAATACCATACAGTTTATAAAAAATTCGACGCAGATTAGATACAAGTCTCAATGATAGTATCATCACCGACGAAGCTGTTTGTAACTGTAGGAGACGGAGTAGTAGTCGTTGTTTCGCACTTGCGCTCCCTCTTGTCTCCCACTTGCTAACAATAGAGACCTCAGCGCTACCTCCCAGCCAACGCTAGGGGTACTCTTCTTCCCCCTGAGCCCCCCAAGCTGCAAATGGGCCACACACACAATACCAGAGAATGCTAGCTCCCAGCTCACCTCACAAGGTCGAGCTACCACTCGTTATCCGAGCTAGGTATCCCAACTCCCACAAGAAAAATTCAGTTAAGATAAATTTCAGCAGTGTAACCTTACGCATACCAAACGTGATCAATAATCCTCCTCTACCATCATTTTTATATAGTTTTCTTAGTGTTTCATTTCCCAAACCCTCATTATATTCCTTTTATTAAATTTAATTAGGAAAAACCTCCCCCATACATGTGTCAACCGATCCCCTAGTTGCACTAGAAAATCAATTTTATTAACTAGTTAAATTTGCCTATTTGCCTCACCCACCTAAAAGTGTTCCTAAAAACACTCATTTGTGTCCCTTTATTCCCTTACATTTCTTAAATGACTTATGCCTCACTTAAAGCCTAGTTGAGTTCACAAATACAAATTTCCAAATGCTAGATTCCCTACTAATTAGATGTTCCCCTTTTTCTTTAAGTTTCCCCTTTTTCTTTTTAACTAAGTTTAGAATTAGCAAGTTTAGACAAAAACAACCATTTACCCTTTTAATAATTTAATCCACCATTATAATTTTTACTTTAATAAATAATGTTTGAATTTTCTTCACCCCCTTCTTGTTACATGTCTATTTAGTTTTCCTTTGATCACATGTTCTACTTAGACCTAGGTTTTAATTTCACTAGGTTGGGTGATAGTTTTTAAGGGAACAATTATTTTTTAAACTTTACTCATACCATCATCTATTTTAAGGTCGACCAAGTCCTAAGAAGGCATAGTTTTCTAGGTACTAGATTTATTTACTTACCCAAGTTAAAACCACGACGTTTCCTTCAAGAAACACTACGTGCTCCAAAAGTGCCACTCGCTTCAATTCTTGTTTATTTGTGTGACATTCCCTTCAAGACACACTACGTGCTCCAAGGGTGTCACTCGCCTCTTCACTGAATTTGGTAGATGTCAAACATCTGAAGTCAATGCTCCTTTAGGTGATCTTGTGGGAGACTAAGGGCCTCTAAGGAATAAGGACCCTTCCTTATTGCGTGCCCATTATAATCATCGTGAGCGACTATCACAGCATGCCCTCACGGCATCGCGAGTCTCTCGAAATAGGTAATCGTTAACCTACAGTTCGCGCCACGATGAGAGTTCTAGTAGGTTGTGGCAGGGCAGCTGCCACACCTCTCCCTCAATGTATCTGGTTATCGTGTGTGACCCCTTTACTCTGAATGTGAGTCTAGTTAGAAAGATATCGTCAGCCTGCATCCATCAACGAAACATGTCAGCGATAACCATCAACATCATAATATCTAGTCATATGTCACATCTCTAATATAAAAAACATTCAAACCATAACATTCCACTCCCTAACTCAATCTGGAGTCCAAGGAGATCCATTGATTCCATCGGCATCCTCTAACGTCCAGAGTCTTGCACACTTAGGAGAAGCCAATCAATATCACATGTCGATATAAATATAGAAAAATAACATATCACTAGATCCACAACATCTCATAATCATAATCAAAACAACCAATCATATAATGAACCGGATCACTTGCACGCAAATGTCCTCCAAGAATAAGTCCAATCAGGTGTGCATAAGAGCCGGATATTACATACACCCCCTCGTTTTTTAAACTTTTTCCCGAAGTTTCACAGTATATAAGTGGCGAAATAAAATATTTTATAATATCTATATGTCTAGCTCTCAAACAAAAATGGAAACTGCTGACGCATATCATATGCATCTTCCCAGGTCACCAAGTGCGAACTATAGTTGTCCCACTGGACCTTGACATGATCTACTGTTCGACGTCATAGCTGTCGAATGCGATGGTATAGAATGTTTATTGGCTCCATCGCAAGCGTACCCTCGCCATCATCCCCCCAAAACTCAAGTCAATCACATACATAGGATCACTGACCTAAATTTGCAACCGATACAAGATATACATCGTTCATACTCCTCTAAGAATGAGGCATGACTAGCTGTTAGGCCCTTCATAATTATGGTCGATGCGATGCATATCGACAAACCCTTCTGCCTATCCTATGACTACAATCGTCTAAGTACTCGTAATTCTCTAGATCTCAATTCTATAATAGACGAGTTGAAGTCGATGGAAGAAGACATGTTGAAAGGAGATAGTTAAGGCATCTCTCATCATCCAAAATGAGTTACAAATAAATATCTTGATGATTAGGAGGAGCATGGAAAAATAGGATGTTCATGAACCAACGACCATGTGCATCTCTCACATGCACCAGATGAAAGTAGTACATGAAAGAGACCCTTTGAATAACATCCAATGATGAAAACTTCCGACAAAGGAAAGGAAACCATCAATAGGGATAATGGATCCAAGGAACTGCATGAATCCCAATGTGTGAATAGATTTATTTTCATCGAACAAAAGGGAAACCCCTTAGTCAGTGATCAATGAGGATATTTCATCTGTTGGGTTCAACGTTACCTATCAATGATGAAAGTAGGCCCAAGGTGCAAGGTAGGATGAAAACTTCATGTGATTCTGAGATTCATTAAGGGTATGGTCAACATGCAAAGTCAAGAGTTCTGAGGAATGGCCAACATATTATTATACTTCCTTTGAACAACAGCATGAGACAGATGGATAAATCAGGCATCATAGACTTGATATTTATCATTGACAAAATTTTGTGACACATGAGGCATCAACAAACTCTCCATGGGGACTTGAAGAATAACCAATTAGAGGAGCTGACTCTAGGTAATGATACCAGCTTTCTAAGGTCATGCTAAACCCAAAGCTTGGATGAAATGGACTCAAGAGTTGGTGCTCTATTCAAAGGCGACACAACTGCTATTGATAGGAGATAATATTATTTTCTTATGTCTCGACTCTTATATACTTAGAAAAATTCACCACTTCCAGCAGAGGCATGCCCACGTCTTTGCATTCAAGGATTTACATCTGCATGTTCTCTGACTGACTGCGCATGCAGTCTTTTGTTAGGTGTGAGCTTTTGTCAGATGAAATCGTGTTTTAGTAGGAACCTATAGAAGAACTGACTTTTTGACAGTCCGGTCTAGCTTTCCATTTATGTGGTGAGACGAGGTTTCAACCACCTCTCTCACTTTCATTAACTACCTGCATCGGGATTGAAACACAGCTTAATGCCCAACAGGAATCCACACGCTTCTCTTGGATAGGACGCTATATAAACATGTCATTGTAGGGCCACTCAAAGGTGGTTTGGGTTCACACCGCTTTTGAACCCATAATCCACCACCTTTTGCCACGTAGTACCTTTGCCAAACCACGGTTTCAATTGTGGGACTGCATAATAAAATTATTGCCCGAGCAGGTCGCTTCCTCACAATGGACTGTGGTCATCAATCTTGTGATCTTGGGTGAGGATTTATGATTAGCATCTCAAATATTCACTCTTCAGATAAATGGATCAAATATTCCTTTTTTGAATCGACGATTGAGATCTACTTCACGATTCAGGCTTCAGACTTTTCAAACTTCAAACTTTATTTTCCCCAAGAAAATCCTCCTGATCTAGGGATTCGATGACGCATGGATCTTGGATTTGGACAACCGAGATCCACTTTGGGTCTTTTAAACTTCGACGCTTCAGGACTTCGGGCACTTCAGGCGCTTCCTGTGCATACCACGGACTTGGACGACCTGATTCCCTTGACAACTATATGTGATAACATTTGGCTCCACAAGGGATGACATGCTCCCTGTGAGATACCAAGAACAAGTAGTTACAGTGGCCTTTTGCATTGGGCTATGGAGTCAAGCTTAAAACACCATGTTGAGGAATACAGGCCGATAAGTAAAAAAATGAAAACTAACATACATGGGCTCCATAGGAACTTATTTATATATAGTCCTACACTAATTGATTTTTACATGGTGCTGGGTGAAATAAAATTTCCACCATCGCCATTCAAGTAAATTCTTGACTGGAAATTCTTTTACTCTGTCAGCAACTGATAACAGGTGATGCAATCGTGATAGCAGAATGGTTACATCCTTCAACTTTCCTCTGAATGATGAAGTTGAGATAAAGCTAGGCGGCTCCAAGGCATGAAGGAAATGCATCTCCATGTACTCGTTGACAAGCTCATAGAACGAGTTGCAAACTCTATAAAATTTTCTCCATAGCAGCTCACACATGGATGAATATCTCTGGTAAGAACAGGTGGATGAGAAGTTGATGAAGGCTGACTGATCCCAGGTGGTGGCTGCTCACTTACAGGCTCTGGACAGGCTATAAAATGCACCTCTGGTTGCTCCTCTTCTTCTTCATGGCTCCCCCAAGGATCAGATTCATAATCATCATACACAGGAACCATGAAAAAGCTCTAATGTTCATCACCTTTACTGGGATATTCATCAAATATGAGCCTCTCTTGGTCAGTATATGCAACAACTTCTTCCTCGCAAGAAAGGCTTCTCAAAACATCTGATTCAGGGACAAATAAATCCTCTGCATTTTCCTCATAAGAACAACAAACAACAACTGCCTTAGTCCCATATCCAGGAGAAATATCTACTGCCGAAAACATTTGCTCATAGACATTAGAATTTTCAAAAGAGACATGCTGGTCTTCTTAAACATCTAAAAGAACAAATACATCCGAAATGATGCCATATGTTTCTTCACTACATCCATCATAATGAATATCATCCAACACCTCTAGACCTTCATAGAAAATTCTTTCCTCCAAAGTAAACACTTCATCACAAATATGGTTTTCATGGCTAGTAGAATATTCATGAAACAAGGAAAACTCATCACAACAGTTTTCATAAAGACACTCGGATGGAAAATAATCTTTACAAAACGAGTTGAAAGCTACATGAATACTGTAAAAAGAGTCAATGCTTGCAATGGGAAGAGATCGATGCCAATCAAGAGCAGCTCCTTTCAATGAATATCTGAAAATCTTGATCTAAACATCTTCATGCACGAAATGAAGATGATGAATAAAATCATGAAAAATGAGCAATTGTTCAGCTGGTACCTCCCCCTCCTTTCCTTGAAACTTGGGAAGGCTACATTCCCATTCCTCTCTACTAGGTAGTGGGTTAGGGGAACCAACTATCTTTGAAAAATTACAGAAAGAAAACCTCTGAGCCAAGATTTTGTCCATTTTAAACCAGTGGAGTCGCTAATCGATTCTTCAAACATGGATTCACCAGGTGAATGGTGTGTCGAATGAGTGTGTCTCATCTTTGTTCCATCAAAGACCATATCCAATCGTTGTTTTCTCCCAGGGAGATTCAGGTGTAGCCAGAGGGAGCCATACTGAAACAGTGGAGTCTCCTCAGTGGAGTCACCAGGTGCAAGTGCAATCTTCAATAGTTATGATATCTGATGCACCTTTAGAATCAAAATCTCTTTATCGTTCTATCCCAAGGAAACATCTTCAATCCATTTCCCGACAATGACACCAGACATGTTAGCACTAGAAGTCACCTCCAGATTGCATTGGATGTAAGCCTAATACCCATTAAATTTTTATGTCATAGGTTGGTTTTAAAGAGGTCAAATGGGTGCAGACTCAAGATTATATGATTTTAACTCATAAAACTAGGCCGGTATGCACATGTAGGTGAGGTCTTAATTAAATTCAGTCAGTAAGTTGGTGTAAGGGTGAATAGAGGAAAGAATTTGATGAGGAGAGTGTAGAGGTCTGTCGTAGACATCAAGTCTTCCAACAACATATGGAGGAAAAGCTTCAAATACAAGATCCTCTTGGATTCAAAACTTTAGTAAAATGAAGAATGCAAATAACAACACTGCAATCAAATATACATTACAATGCAGTCAAAACAATCCATGCGAATCCTTCAATTATGGACACTTCAGTATCAGAGGAAAATAGGATGAAAAAGAAGTTGACTTTCATTAAACAAGAATTCTCAGATCAAAATACATAACCAGAGAACCAGAGTTCTTCATCAAAAGTTTACAATACAGGATCATTTCTCAACCATCGACCACAACAAAATATCAAAATGACTCCTATATACTCAGAACAATTCACCACTCCCAGCAGAGGTGTGCCCGAGTCTTTGCATTCAAGGCTTTACGTCTACATGTTCTCTGGCAGACTGCGTATGCAGTCTTCTGTCATACACAAGCTTCTGTCATACACAAGCTTCTGTCAGACATAATCATGTTTCAGTAGGAACCTACAGAAGAATCGACTTGCTGACAGTCTGGCCTGGCTTTCCATTTATGTAGTGAGACGAGGTTTCAACCACCTCTCTCACTTTCATTAACTACCTGCATCAAGATTGAAACAAGGCTTAATGCCCGATGGGAGGCCACACACTGCTCTCAGATAGGATGCTATATAAACACGTGATTGTGGGGCTGCTCAAACTTGGTTTGGTTTCACACTGCTTTTGAGCCCGCAATCTACCACCTTTCTCCACGTAGTCCCTTTGCCAAACGATGGTTTCAATTGTTGGACTACTCAATAAAATTATCGCCCAAGCAAATCGCTTAGCCGCAATGGACTATGGTCATCAATCTTGTGATCTTGGGAGAGGATTTACGATCAGCAGATCAAATCTTCCCTCTTCATATCAATGGATAAAATCTTCCCTTTTCAAATCGACGGTCGAGATCTGCTTCACGATTTAGGCTTCGGACTTTTCAAAATTCAAAATTTATTTTCCCCAAGCAAACCCTCCGGAGCTAGGATCTGATGACGCATGGCTCTTGGATTTGGATGGCTGAGACCCACTTCATGTCTTCGGCACTTTGGTGCTTCGGGACTTTGGGCACTTTGGGTGCTTCTTGTGCAGACCACAGACTTGGACAACCCACTACCCTTGACAACTATATGTGATAACAATGCCAACATGTCATATTCATCGATGACTATCCATATTAAAGGATAGAATATTGAGGGGAATATGACATGCCATTTCCACCAGGATCCACCTTTGGATAGATCAGTAAGAATTGGTTTTTATATATTTAATTTTTTTGTGTTTTTGAATTTGATAAATGAAAGAAAAAACACAAATATTTTTGGTATCGTATCATGTATTAAAAATGATTTTCTTTCACGGATGTAAGAATACAAAAACCAGAAGGGAACCCATGACATTGGAAGAGGGGCCAAGGAGATGAGGTTGTAGGACAGGATGAAGAGAGAGTTCTTCAGAATGTGCAGGGAAACATGTCTCGTTTGATGCATAAGATTTCTATTGTCCGAGTGGAGGATCTATTAGAAGCGATGGAGAGGAAGGTGGTGGGTGTACCCCATGCATAGGTGAGACTCTTCCAACATCTTTCAAATTTCGTAGTGTGCTATCATGACATGCATCTGACACTATAGGTTTAGATTACATGGTTATGCGATGTACCAGTTGTATATGTGTTTTGAGGCCATGAGCTCAATTTTGTACTATGACACCATATTTTTTGGAAATATAAAAAACATTTGCTCTTTGGATTTACTTGTATATGTACAATGGATGAATGTTTGAATGTGTGTTTTCTTTACTTAGTTATGTGAAAAATTCCAATCTAAAATGTAATTAGCATATTCATCAGATACATGATTGGAACTTCTAGGGATGTGATTATAAGTAAGAAAATCAAAATATCAATCCAAAAGTAGTACCCATAGGAAACGTCGAAGTAATTTAGGATCTCACACTTGGTAACTATCATTTAATTGACATACAACTAACTAGGAATCCATGCGAACTTGTAAATATCAAACACCATGTGAAATGGTGTCTCATAACAACTCGATAATGACACTATACTTAGCTACATTATTCGTCGATGGCTCTAGACAAACACCACCTGAAGACACCAGCTGTCCCTCAGGAGAATAGATAACCTAGGCAATGAAATTCATTTTCCGAATATGACGTCTGGCACCATCTATCAATCCTAAGTATACCAAATATTTCGTTGACATCTGCCAACCAAGGGAAAACTTAATAAGAGATTCGATGACGCAAAAGAAGAAAAAATATGTATATACACTAATATACACTAATATAACAAGGTCATGCGTGAGCTTGAGGGCTCAAGTGTAATACCTTTTAAGGTAGATCCCATTTTTTAGCTCTTCCAACACAATCCCCTCATAATATTCTAATTCATAGGATCCTTTCTCTAGGACATGTCACAGGACATAAGGACCATGCCACATGGTGTTGAAATTTCCTACCCCCAACGGTTCCTTAGCTTGTTCATAATGAAGGTCCAAGTCACCCTCATCGTACTAGCGAGGATAGAAAGAATTATCATATTGGACCTTAAGATGTTGCTTATTTGCTTCGATATTCATAGAGGTGCCTTGAATCTACTCATCGAGGTGCTCTATGTGTACGAGGCATTCTTCGATATTGGTCGTGTTAGGTAGGAGCATGATTGCCAACTTAAGGGAAGGGATCTCACATTCAATAGGAAGAACTGACTCTACACTATGTACTAACTGAAACGGTGAGAAACCAATGGAATTATTTATTGTGGTTCGATATGCCCAAAGTGCATGGTATGACATCACATGCTAGTTGTATTTACTCTGCCTCAAAGTTTTTTTCAAAATGTTATTTAGAGATTTATTCATAGCCTCTACTTGTACATTTTCCTAGGGATAATAAGGGGAAGAATGATTGTGTGTAAACCCCAATTTCGATGCCAACTCTATCATCATTGCATTATGGAAGTGACTGCCATGATCAGTCACAATATATTTTGGGATTCGAACCAGGCTATAATCTGATTGAATAATAAAAATGTTGTGGTCTTACCATTGGATTTAACGGTAGGCATGGCCTCCACCCATTTAGTAAAATAATCTATGTCCACGATAATATGATGGTTCCCCCCAACCAAGGCTGGGTTGTAGTCCATGAAATCCACCCCCCACCTAGTGAAGTAACTGACGATAATGATTGGGTTAAGAGGAGTTGGGTCTGAGTGAATTTTACAAGCGAACACCTGGAAAGGGTGACATTTCTTGACCGCTTCAACGCAATATTTAAAAATTGACGGCCAAAAATAATCGGCTCGCAATATCTTTTGGGTTGTCGCAAGCCTAGATAAGTGACCATCACATTCTCCACTATGATAGTCATTAAGAACGTCCTTAACCTCTTCGTGAGTCAAGAAATGATGCAAAATATTGTCTACCCCTCGACGATAGAAAGTGTCGTTGATAATAAGGTAGTTCTTGGCCTGATGACATATACGTCATCGGTCGTCTCTCGACAGATGATGGGAGAGATTTGGGGTTTGAAGGTAGATTAAAATATCTCCATACCAGGGTTCCAAAGACGAGATAAGGAAGACATGTTCATCCACAAACAAATCCTCATGAAAAATATTCTCGTCGAGTCTGGGGAAGTCTGACATCACTTTTGCAAAAAATACCAATTTCTTGGATTTCATGGAGGAAAAATTGAGAGCAAATTATTGCAAAATAACAATGCACTTATTGTATTTCCCCCCTATGATATGCCTGGTAAGGAAATATTGAAATGGGTTGATATATGCAACCATGGTAGTCTTGCAGAGTAATATATAGTGACACAATATTTGAACTGCATGTACGATGGCTAAGGCTTGATTCTCTACGTGGGAGGCTAAGGTAGTAGATAACGTTCTCATGGAGATCGTCATCCTCCTGAACAAGAACCATATGAATTGACCCATTCAGACGTGACAATGTAAAGTAAAAAGTATCTATTATAGTCTTCGGGCTTCAATAGAAGCATGGATACCAAGGACTTCTTAAGAGCATTGAAGGATTCTTAGGCTTGGTCACCCCATATGAATAGAGTGTTCTTCTCAAAAATATTCATTAAACCCTTAGTTATATTGGAACAGCTGGATACGAAATGAAACATGAAGTTATCCTTCCCCTGTAAGCGATGAATTTTTTGAATGTTGCATGGGGGAGGAAAAAAAGTATTTCCTCAAACTTCGTAGGATCCATAATGATCCCATGCTCAGAAACTATGAATCCTAAAAGGTGACCAAACATAATGCAAAAGATGCATTTGTGATGGTTCAACCCAATGCAATAAAGAGACATCTTTCAAATACTAGTCAAAAGTGAGTCGAGTGATCTACCCTCTTGTGAGAGTGAGCACTGAGATAATCTAGGTAAGATTTGCCAATATGCTTCAGATCGTGAAACCCAAAGGTCATGGCATGTTGGAAGGTCACTCTGGAATTTTTAAGACCGAAAGGAATTTTCCAGTATGAAAAGGTACCCCAAGGACAAATAAATGTCGTCTTGTTTTGATCCTTGGGTTTGATTTGAATTTAATTATAACCTGAAAATCCATCCATCAAGGAAAATTATTCACTTCCTACACACTCATCAATAATCTGGTCAATAAAAGGAGTGGGGAAGTTATCTTTAGAACAAGATTTTTCCTGGTCCCTAAAATCCATACATACGTAGACAGTTCCTTGCTTCTGATCAATGGGAATGGGTTTGGACACCCATTTGGTCAAGGAAAATGGGTAGATGAAGCCATCATTGAGAAAATTCTCTACTTTTTCCTTAATAGTGGGGGCCTTACTAGGATTAACATCTCTTAGATGTTGTCGAACATGTTTAGAATTTGAATAAGTTTTAATTTCATGTTCGAAAATTTTGGGATCCATCCCTAACATCTCTTCGTACAACTTAGCAAATACATCTTGAAATTCCTTAAAGAGATTAATGTACATCTGAATTTCCTTAGGCAAACAATTTGCACCGATATATATATATTCAATTCTACTAAGGGTTCGAGAGATGTCATTTGTGATGGTAGAAGAAATGTTCACCATGTTTCCTTTGGCATAAATACAATGTGTATCTAATGGAATCATGATGTGACCTACCATCTCACTCAGCGTGGATCTAAACTTATCCTGTTCAATCCTAGCAAGCTCTAGGAGAAAATAGGATCGATGATGCATATCATCCCAAGACCTATCTAGACCAGGCATGGCCTCTAATATGGATTCATCCAAGGGTAGATTATTTCCAAGGAAATAATGTGAACAAGATGATTGTATGACCCATATGGGCTCTAATACAGGATACACCTTGCCCATCCATGAGGAGGAATGATTTGGGTCAGCAGGATCTTCTTGAATAGCCTGATACACAACCTCTACTATGAACAATGGAATCACCATCCCGATGTGTGAATGAGCTTTGTATGACATATTCGGGGAAGGTAGGGTCTAAGTTTCATTGAAATATGAAGTACGGAAAGGAATGAACCTCATCGATGAAGAAGACTCACTAGAGACAGAATTAATATATGAAATTGGTGTCGTGAAATCAAAAGTACCCACCAAGGAGGAATACATCCCGACTAAAACATTCTCAGTTTCCTGTTGATAATTATAAATAGCAGGGACCGTAGGCCCCACTGATGCAGAAGTATTAGGATGCACAAAGGACAATTGGTCAATCATCACAATCTTTCCTTCATGAGGAAAGCATAGAACATGGAAAACCAATGACACAATGGTTGTCATAGTGTAAGTCTAATTATGCCCTAATAAAATATTATATTCGAGAGGCACATCAACCACCTCGACCTAGACCTCCATAATATTTCTGCCTAACTAGACCGAGAAAGTGGGAAGGATACCATGGGGTCTAAAATAACGTCCATCAAATATCGTTAACATAGTAATGAATTGAGACATGGGTGGAAAGCCAATGAATTTCCAACAGGCCCAAGACATCATGGATTTTGAAGCACTTTCATCAATTATAGTATGTTTGATGGTAACATTCGCATACTCCACATGGATTTGAAAGGCCACATGATAAGGTAAGTGAGGTTCAACATCCTTGATGTCAAACTTGATAACTTTTGAGCCACAAAATTCTAGATCTCCTAACGAAGATAACAAGGTGTTCCTCTGTGAAGGACACGTCTGGAGGACCTCCAAAGACAACATCACGCATGGGGTTTGGCCCAAATCCTTGACAATCGAGTAATTTTGGGTGGCTCTTGCATTAGGATTGTGGGCAGAGCGATTAAGGAATCCTTTCAGAATATGAGGAGGAGGTTTTGACTTATCAATATGTAAAGGTGTTTCTAAAAGAGGCTATGGGCTTAAAATAGTCTATGAAGAACCGTAATCACGAGATCGAGTGGCTACATCAATTTTAGACTTAACCATATTGATACATAGATGGGTAGCATCATGTGGCGAGAAGTTTTGACTTCCTCTTGAAACATTTCCAGTGTTAGAGGTCCCCGAGGTCATATTTTGGTTATGTGGAAATGGGTTAGTCAGCATAGGCAGTGGTTGCGCTAAGAGCCTCGAGGCTTCCTCGATTTTTGGGAACAAGTGGGTAAGGTGGTCATATTTACAATGTTTACAGAGAAACTTCGCCTTCCTCTTTTCTTTCTTACCCTCACCAGCATTAATATTTGAATTATCAATACTATTTTCGTCCTTGTCTTTATTATTTTTATTATTCTTCCCACCCTTATGATTATTACCAATTACTTTCCTCTTGTTTCCTCCAGGTCGTTGGCTACCATTTGGGTTCAACGATGACTGTACATAACACACATTTGTTGACTGGTTTGTGGAGGAAGAATTCATATCTTATCCTTCTACTGACTAGATAAGAGACAAATCTTTCAGTTGGTTCATCACCAGATCTGTAGTCTTATCATTTTAGGATCCTATGATTCCATCGACATGAAGCTGAGGATTTTTTCTTGGATCGTAATTTGACCATGGCGTGTTGGGGAGAATTTCATCAAGCATCCCAGATTGAGCATATATAAGGTCCAAATGTTGGGCTTTGAATATGACTTCTTCCTCAAATGTCACTCTGGATGTAGAAACATCCTTCAAAATGTAAGGAAACAAACACTTGAGGAACCATTCCAATAGAAACTATGGATGAATGTAGGATTTAATCAACCTCTTCTATCTATGCCACTCTTGGATATGATCGAAGATGTGGATGGCTTTATCTTGACAAAGAGTCGATAAAGTTTATAGGATGACAACGTAACGAACTGATAATTGGAAGTGATTGAGAAAACAAAAGACCATCTGACTGAAAGTTCCATAGGTTTCCCCAGCTATCTCAATGTACCACTTTGCGGAAACCCACATGAGCATGCATTGAAATAGCCTCAAACTAATAGAATCATCATCAAGGGAGTTAGATGAGCACCCTAGGTGAAAGGTAGTCACATGACCACTCAGGTCCTCACCAATATTTCCTTCAAACTTTGGAATGTTTGAAGGAAGCTTGGTGGGGATGAGGGGTCCATGACTGATTGTGACGCACAGGTTCATTCATCAATTTTGACAAGTCTGGCATATTTAACATTGTCAGAAAAGGGATTCGGGGTTGCGATGTTTGAGCCCATGCTCCTAGGAAATATTGGTTTTGAGAGATCGTGGGCCAACCAAGGTTCTAGTAGATACAATGGATCTAGCTGGTAGGATAATATCCTCCTCCTAACTAATTCATAAAAGGTTGTAAGGGAATCATTACCAAAGAATCCACTTTCGAAGATAAATCAACATTATAAGGATTACTCATATGAGGATATACGTTTCCCCTAGATGAAGGAACTCTGTGTAGGGGGCTTCCCATACTATAAAACTGAATCCCTCTGGATGAAACACCAGAGGTTAGAGGAAAGGATGCCATAATAAAAGTGTTCGTAGGAATCGACACTAAGGAAGAAGTAATGACAAATGAAATATATGAGGTATAAGGTTCTCCCATTGGAGCACTCCATCCAAGAAAAGTGATGCTGGGATTGGGTCCAGAGGAAGGAGGATTCCAACCTCCTAATATAGGAGTTGGTTGAGGTATATGGCCACCACCAAAGGTAAAAGGCATATAAGGAGGCGTTGTGCCCCCATACCCAATACTAGGATTCACATGAGATGTTGAAACAAAAGATGAGATATCTAGAGTCATGTTTGGCATACCATAAGAGAAATGATTAGAGGTTGAAGGTATTGAACGAGTACTATGATTCGACATACCATAGAGGAATACAATAGGATTTGTTCCCATGGGATGAGGAGAGACCATGGGTTGGGTAGCATTAGATGAGGGAGCCTCTAGCATCCAAGCCACTGATGACAAGGGAGTTGAGGGGACCCCACTAATCATAGAGGATATAGGAGTCGAAGGATTTACCGAGACATTTATATATGAATCAATACTCATGGTATTAAGATTGTGAGTTGAGATATATGTACCACATTGGTTAATTATACGCCTTTTATAAGGGGAGTTTGGTAAAGGACCAAATTGTGGTGGTTGATTCAAAATATGAAGAGACTTGCGGGGAGGTTGGAGGTTGGTATTTCTCCACGATGACTCACAAACTCAGACACAATACAAACTCCTAAGAACAACTAATAATCAAAGAGCACACTCCTAAATAAATCTAAAGGAAAGTGCACGGAAACAAGATATGATGGATGAAAGGGACCTCCCTAACTAAAGTAGGTATGCCTTGATCAAGAGGATCTTGAGACTCTGAAACAATAGAGTGGAGGTGTCGAAATTAGTTATAAGGATCCTCGTAAGCTTCACAATGCAATCGGTCAGATCCCTTCAAAGAGGAAATCCTCCATAAATTTTGTGTGTTGTCCGATCCTTATTTGACTCAAGGTACTTGCAGAATAACCCCTACAACAACCTATGTGACTACCTAGGTCAGTAAAATAAAGTCACCATGATATAACCAATGCACAAGTGGGTAGTTGCAAGGTCGGTCCACCATATGTGCAGGGTAACAAAGCCCAAAATATCGAAATCACCACCTCTCAAGGAGGTAAAGGCACTAGAAAGACCCCCATATATGAATAGAACCCCATAAATATCTGTGATGATAGGAATGTATTAGAGGGTTATCTCTGCAACCAAATTTGTGTGACCTCAATCTTAACTCTTGTGTGAGTGTAACCTTTTGATGTCACCAATTACACAATGGGTTTCACCATTCCCTGGTAAAACACATACGTTGACTTTTATAGCCTTGGATGTTGGGTATGTGTTATATTCTTTACACGACTATTTTTAGTGTTTTCTACGTTGTGTTGGGCGCGCATGGGGGGTTTGGGGACAGGGCCCTTGAGAATTTTTTTTTTCCTCTGGAAATGTGTCACATTTTTTCTTCATTTTTTATGTCGCCTCGATTTTCTTGTGCATTGTTGGGAGGTTTTCGGCACATGGTTTTTGCCGATGGTTTTCTATTTCCTGTTTAGGAATTAGGGTTGTTGACTAATCCAAGTCATTGGGTTAGGGATTTGGATGTCGTTGGCTCCTATATGTATATTTAATTGTAAACAATGTATCACTATGAATGATTATAAAATATGTTGGTATTCCCAGTTTGGGTTTCCAGGGGAAAAATCTTTGTGTAATGTGTGTATTTTCCATTGTATATTTTATGTTCTTTTATTAAAAATCTATTTGCAGTAAAATAATGTACAAGGTTAAAATCTACATTTGGTATCAGAGATTTGTTGGCTTCAAGGGTACTCCTTTGTGGTCAAGGGTTTGGCTCGGGACTATGATAAGACTTGTTACAATGGGATATCTTTGGTATTGATTTTTAAGGTGAAAAGAAATGGCGAGCGTTTGAAAATGAAGATCAAGAATTTTAATAGGAAAAGTTTTGAGTTGTGGAAGCTCAAGATGGAATATATTTTGGTGGACAGAGATCGATGGATCGCGGTGGATCCAGGTAGTACACCTACAGTAACTTCAACAGATGACTGAAAAAAGTTGGATCATAAGGCGAAGAGCACAATCCGACTGTGTCTTTCAGATTCAGTACTACTGAATGTGTTAGAGGAAGCTATAGCCAAATATTTATGGGATAAGTTAGAAAAGTTGTATGAGTTTAATTCCCTAGTAAATAAATTATTCTTGAGAAAGAATCTGTATAACTGGAAGATGAGAGATGGATACTCGGTGGCATATCATTTAAACACCTTCAATACTGTGGCAAGTCAGTTAGTATCTACTGAGATTAAAATTTCAGATGAATATAAGTGTATTAGTTTATTGTGCTCTTTACAACACTCGTGGGATAGTCTTCTTGTGGCCATAGGTAGTAATACAAATTCCTTGAAGTTTGATGAAGTGGTATCATCCTTGTTGTTGGAGGAAATGAGATGGAAGAACATGGAATTACAGAGCACAGATGCATTATTTTCAAGAGGGTGCTCCCAGGAAAGAAATAGATCTAAGTCCTCAAGTGGGAGATCTAATTCTAAAGGAAGATCTGAGTCTCCAAAAAATTTTGTAAAGGTATTCTAGAGGTGTGGAAAAGAAGGGCACTACAAGAAGTAGTGTAGATCTAAATTTGAGAAAAAGAAGGGATCTGGAGAATCTCCTTCTATAGAAGAAAATATCTCTAAGGAAGAAGGAGGGGGTGTGTACTTGTATTCTTCAAGCGCACATGCATATCATGAGGCATGGTTGGTTGACACATGCTAATCCTTTCATATCACTCCCCACAGGGAGTGGTTATGTGAATATGAAATGTATGATGGCGGTGATGTTTTCATAGGTGATGACTCGAAAAACATAATCATAGGTCTAGGAAAAGTCAAGTTGAGGCTCATACATGGAAGAATTAGAAAACTACCCAGTGTTCTACACATCCCAGGATTGGTCGACAATTTTATTTCTGTAAGCAAAATGGACGATGCAGGGGTAAAAACAATATTTGAAAAGGAAACCTGCATGATGGTCCGAGGAGAAATGGTGTTGCTGAAGGGAGTTCAGTTTGGAACTATGTATAACATGCAAGGAAGCACTATTAGTGATGGGTGTAATAGTTCCATTGTTCCTAATATTGGAGTTTAAGAAGAAAGAACTCCTACAGCCTTTGGAGAAAAGCTTATGTTGTGGCATCAAAGGCTGGGGCTTATCAGAGAGAAGGGTCTTCAACTACTACATGGTAAAGGTATGGTTGAAGGTATGTATATCTTCTCTCTAGATTTTTATATCTGTGAACATTGTGTATATGGGAAGCGAAATCGGGTAAGTTTCCCCTCTGGTGCAACGAGGGAAGAAGGAATTTTATAGATAGTTCATAGTGATGTGTTTGGACCTGTGTCGGCTCCATCATTAGGAAAATATTTGTACTATGTCTCATTTATAAATGAATTCTCGAGGAATACTTGGATATATTTCCTGAGGAAGAAATATGAAGTCTTTGACAGGTTTAAAGAGTTTAAGGCTCTTGTTGAGAATCAAATAGAGAAAATAATTAAGGTGTTGAGGACAGATAATGGTGGAGAGTTCTGCGGGAATGAATTTGAAGAATTATGTAAGAAGTGTGGCATAGAAAGGTAGAAGAATACTCCATATACACCTTAGTAAAATGGATTTTCATAAAGGATGAACATGACACTGATGGAGAAAACAAGGTGCATGATCAGTGGTGTCAGGTTAGGGCAAGAATTCTGGGCAGAGTCAGTGGGTATTGCATGTTATTTGGTCAACATATCACCCTCATCAACGTTGGATGAAAATACTCCACAAGAGGTATGGACTGGTAAGAAACCTTCTCTCACACATCTTAAGGTATTTGGCTGTGAGGCCTATGTTCATGTTCCAAAGGAATATAAGAGTAAGCTAGATAAGAAGGATGAAAAGTGTATCTTTATTGGGTATAAAGATCATCTCAAAGGTTATAAGATTTGGAACCCAGAAAATAGGAAGGTTGTGTATAGCCGAGATGTGGTATTTAGAGAAGTGAAGGATGTTGTTCAACAAAAATTCCTACCAAGTAAGGAAGAACCAGAGAAAATAGAGTTTAATTTAAAGGATGATGAATTAGACTCTACAGAAGAACATGAATCAGAAGAAGAATATCCTCATACTCCATTATCAAGGATATCAGTTTGAGAAAGAATGCGACGTAAATGTATACTCCATCTAATTTTCGTTCAAATTTTTCTTTGTCTATTACTGATGATGATCCTAGAATTGTGAGGGATGCAGTGGATTTAGAGGATCGAAAGCTCTAGAAAAAGGACATGGATGACGAAATGACAACCTTGGATAAAAATGGGGCTTGGGATCTAGTGAATTTTTCATCTAGAATAAATCTCATTGGAAGCAAATGGGTATTTAAAAATAAGTTGAATGCATAAGTCAAAGTGGAGAAATAAAAAACTTGGTTAGTAACAAAGCGTTATTCCCAGGTTGAGGGAATTAATTTTGGTGAGATTTTTTCTCTTGTTGCCAAGTTAAATTCTATAAGATTTATTTTATCTATTGCTGTTTCATTTGATTTTGAAGTAGAACAAATGGATGTGAATACAAAATTCCTACATGGGGATCACGAAGAAGAAATCTATATGAAGCAGCCAACAGGTTTTGTTGTGAAGGGAAACAAGGAGTTGGTATGCAAGCTGAAAAATTTCTTGTATCATTTAAAACAATCACCAAGGATGTTGTATCAAAAATTTGATACTTATATGTTGGGACTTGGATTCACAAGAAGAAAAGAGGACAACTGTGTATATTTTAAATTAATTGATGATCATTTGATTTATTTTTTCTTGTATGTGGATGACATGTTGTTGATAGGAAACAACAAGGAGATTATCCTTGATATCAAAACTCAGTTGTCCTCTAAATTTGACATGAAATATCTAGATGCTTCAAATTTCATTTTGGGAATGGAAATTAAAAGAGATCAGAAAAAGAGGAACCTCTGGTTAAATCAGATAAAATATGTCAATACAATATTGTAGAGGTTTAATACGCATGAATATAAATTGGTCAAGGTCTCTATTCTTGTTGGTGTAAAGTTATATGCAAATCAATGTCCCAAGACACAGGAAGAGGAGGAGGACATGTCTCGTCTTCCATATGCAAGTGCAGTTGGAAGTTTGATGTATGAAATGGTCTGTAATAGACCATACATTGTACATGCAATGGGATTTTTGAGCAGGTATATGCAAAACCAGGGAAGGAGCATTGGACAATAATAAAAAGGGTTTTCAAGTATTTGCGTGGCACTGCTAGCTATGGATTTTGCTACCAAGGAAGATCAGGATTGGACAGAGTGTTGGGCATACATGGATTTGTGGATTTAGACTGGATTGGAGATCTAGATTGTAGTAGATCGACAAGAGGGTATGTGTTTAACCTATTTGGAGGACTAATCAGTTGGATGAGAAAAAGACAGGTTGTAGTGGAACTTTCAACTACAAAAGCTAAATACCTGGCAGCCACTCGTGCAAGTAAGGAAGTAGTATGGTTGAAAATATTGTGTTAAGGTATTCAGTTGGTACAACAAGATGTAAGGATAGATTGTGACAGTCAGAGTGCAATTGTTTTGGAAAAGAACTCGACTTATCATTCAAAGACAAAGCGTATTGATATTCAATATCACTTTGT
>JASDQU010241660.1:0-13261 GCA_032191745.1 Picea mariana | reverse complement strand
CCAGAGAGAAGATCGACATCCCAATGTACAAAGGTAATTTAGACACTGAATAATTTATTGATTGGATATGAGCAATGGACAAGTATTTCGACTATGAAGATGTCGAGGAAGAGAAAAAGGTGAGACACGTTGTCACTAGGTTGAAAGGACATGCAACACTGTGGTGGGATGAACTGCAGGCTAATAGGAGAATCAAGGGAAAACAAAAATATCAAGAGTTGGGATAGAATGGTAGCCAAGCTAAAGGAAAAATTCATACCCAAGGATTGCCAAATAAATATGTTCAAGAGGATGCAGAACCTGAGATAGAAAGGGATGACTGTGAAGGAGTGCACAGAGGAGTTCTATAGATTGAACATCAGAGCTAGACAAAGAGAGGGAGACAAAGAAAAAGTTGCGAGGTATATCAATGGTCTGAGGTATGATATCCAGGATGAAATAAACATGGAGATAGTTAGAATAGTAAAGGATGTGTACTAGATTGCGCTGAAAGTAGAAGAAAAGTTTACCAGGAAGCAGAGTCAACAAAACAAATGCAGAAGCTTGAACAGAGGCAAATGAGTTGCCCATGACAAGACAAAGAATCCCAAAGGTGAGGCAGAGAAACCACATAGTCACTCTCATAGAGAAGGAAATTCCCGAGGAAGGGAGAGTTGTGGTAGAAACTCTTTTCCTAGAGGAAGAGGAAGAGGCAGAGGAGGAGAAGTAAGATGTTATGCCTTTTGAAAAACAGAGCACATGTCTTGGGATTATCCCGAGAGAAAGAAAGAAGGAGGTGAAGTTCACATTTCAGAAGCGAAGAAGTGAGATGTTGAGGCAAAAGGTGCAGAGGATGGGAGATATTTGATGATGAAGAAAGTTCTCTTAAAGTTGGAGCCAGAAATTGGAAGGCCAGCGCAGAGGAATAGTTTGTTCAGAACAACTTGCAAAGCGAAGGAGAGAGTTTGCAAGGTGATAATTGACAGTGGGTGCACTGATAACTTAGTATCCATAGAGATGGTGGAGAAGTTATAGCTAGAGATGACTGTACACCCGACGCCATATAAAGTCTCATGGTTGCAGAAAGGTCATCAGGTAATAGTAACTAAGCAATGCCTTGTTGAATTTAAGATAGGAGGGTATAGAGATGGAATCCTATGTGATGTGATTCCCATGGATGTGTGTCATGTTTTGTTGGGAATACCATGGTAGTATGACAGGAATTTCATTCATGATGGGAGGACAAATACCTGTACTTTGGAGAAGAATTGTAGGACACACATGTTACTACCAATTGAAGAGAAGAAGGTGAAGGATGAAGCCAACACGAGCATACTTCTCATGAGTGGAAAGGAACTCCTTAGTGAAGTGAAGAAGGAACATGAGATGCATTTTGTTGTAATGAGGAAGATGAGGGTTAACCTTACCAATACTTCAATGGAATATTTTCTTGAGGATATTCAAAATTTGTTGGAGAATTATGTAGACATAGTAGTGGATGAGTTTCCAAGCTCATTACCACCTATCAGAAGTATCAACCATCACATTGAATTGATACCATGAGAAAACCTTCCGAACAAATAAATGTATAGGTTGACACCTCAAGAGCATGAGGAGGTGAAAAGACAGGTTCAGGATTTGCTAGACAAAGGGTTGGTTAGAGAAAGATTGAGTCCTTGTGCAGTACCAACTGTATTGAGTCCAAAGAAGGATGGAGGATGGAGAATGTGTACAGAATCAAGAGCCATAAACAAGATCACCATCACATACAGATTCCCATTTATGAAGATGGATGATTTGATGGATTGTTTGAGTGGAGCGAACTATTTTTCAAAGATATATTTGAAAAGTGAATATCACTGGATAAGGATGAGATAAGGTGATGAGTGGAAAACAACATTCAAGACAAATGAGGGGTTATATGAATGTCTTGTTATGATGTTTGGCTTGACAAACGCCCCGAGTAATTTTATGAGGCTAATGAATGAAGTGTTGAAAGATTTCATTGGTAAGTTCGTGATTGTATATCTGGAAGACATACTGGTCTTTAGAAAGACTAAAGAGGAGAACTTGAGGCACTTAACGTTGGTAATGAGGAGGTTGCAGCAAGACAAGTTGTTGATTAATCTGAAAAAGTCCTCTTTCATGAAGACATAACTCATTTATTTAGGTTTTGTGATTTCTTCAAATGAATTGAAGATGGATCCCAAAAAGGTGAAAGCAATCAGAGAATGGTCGTCACCGAGGATAATATTTGAGTTGAGAAGCTTCCATGGATTGGAAAGTTTTTATTAGAAGTTCATCATAAATTTTAGTGGGATTAGTCGCCAAATGATGGATATAGTGAAGAAAAGACGCAAGTCTTTCAAATGGACAGAAGAGGCTGAGAAGAGCTTCAACATATTGAAGGAGAAGATAACAAAACAACTGATTATGTTATCACCGTATTTCAGAAAGACATTTCAGGTGAGATGTGATGTGAGTGGAGTTGCATTTGGAGCAGTATTGAGCTAATATAATAGGCATGTTGCATATTTCAGTGAGAAGTAGAATGAAGCTAAGAAGAAGTAATCCACATATGACAAAGAGTTCTACGCCATAATTCAAGCCTTGAAGAAATGGAGGCGCTATCTCTTACCGAAGGAGTTTGTTTTGTATAGTGATAATCAAGCTTTACAATTCATAACTAGACAAGAGAAGTTAAACCAGAGACAAGCTAAGTGGATAGAGTTTATGCAGAATTACACTTTTGTCATTAAACATATTTCTAGTAATGCTAATGAGGTTGTTGATGCATTGATCAGGAGAAATTTGATTCTGTAGGAATTTCAAGTGAATACCTTGGGGTCTGATCACCTTAAGGAAATGTATCACGGTGATCCAGATTTTAGAGAGGCATATGAATCATGCGAGAATCCTATACTCAAAGACAAAATCCAGTCGACCGAGTATCTGATTCAGGATGGGTTGTTTTTCAAGGGATGTTATTTGTGCATACTGTGTCTGATGAGGGAGAATTTTCTGAAGAAAAATCATAGTGGAGGTATAGCCAGACATTTCAACCATGGCAAGACATTTTATCAGTTGAACAATTCATATTATTGGCTATGTATGAGAGAAGAGCTGAAGAGGTTTGTAAACAAGTGTAAGATTTGTCAATATGCCAAGGGGAAGAAGAAAAACACTGGGTTGTATCAGCCATTTCCTATTCCAGAGAGGCCTTGGGATGCAATAAGCATGGATTTCGTGTTGGGATTGCCAAGGACACGAAGAGGAAGTGATTCCATATCTGTGGTAGTTGAAATATTTTCAAAGATGGCACACTTTATCCCATGCTAGAAGACCAGTGATGCAACGCATGTTGAAAATTTGTTTTTCAGAGAGGTTGGGAGACTCCATGGACTGTCCAAGAGTATAGTTTCAGACAAGGATACAAAGTTTGTTGGTCATTTCTGAAGGAAATTGTGGAAGAAGATCGAGACATAACTATCCTTTAGTTATGATTATCATCTGCAAACAGATGGACAGACCGAAGTGGTGAATCAAAGTTTATGAGATTTGATGAGGATTTTAGTCACTAAACACCATAGTCAGTGGGATCAGATTCTAGCGCAAGCAGAGTTTGCATATAATCACTCAGTGAACATAAGAACTGGGAAAAGTCCATTTCAAATAGTGTATGGAATGAATCTGAGGGGAGTGTCAGTGTTGAGATATTTGAAGCAGAGTGAATTTAACAGTGCTGGAGCCAAAAACTTCGCCACAGAAATGTAGGAATGTCATAATCATATCAACGAGTAGTTGAAGAAGAGCAGTAGTGAATACAAACACAGAGCTAATAAACATAGGAGGATGCTTGAATTTGGAGTTGGAGATCAAGTTCTAGCACATATTAGGAGGGAAAGGTTTATGAGCGGAACATATAATAATCCAAAGTTGAAAAAGATAGGACCGTGCAAAATCCTGAGAAGGTTTGGTGAAAATGCTTATGAAATAGAGCTTCCAGGAGATGTGGGAATATCACCCATATTCAACATTGCATACCTATATCCTTACAAGGAATATGGATCCATAGGATTCGAATATCAAAAGAAGATCCAGTGGGAGAAACAGATGCCTGTAGCAGAGAAGCCGCAGATGGAGAAGATCATGGATCGATGAGTTGGTAAGAAGACTAGAAGGAAAACGTATTTTGAATATTTGGTACAGTGAAAAGGACAAACAATAGAAGACGCCAATTGGGTTAATGAAGTAGGCATCCAGAAGCATGGACGGTCAGTGCAGAAGCTCATGGACATGAGTCCATGAATTTTTCATCCAGGGTAGTATGATGTAAGAGCATCACCAACAAAGCACAAGCGGAAGACAGTTGGGTGCACTAGTGTATATTTTGAAATATTTTGAATTCCAAAGTTGGTGTATTAGTGAGATATCTGGAAAGGATTTTCAATTATGAACATATTTAATGATTGAAGGCTAAGTCATCGCATAAGATCGATGGGAGGATGTATTTTTCTTTAATGTGAAGGATGGAAGTACAGATCTAGAGAGTTCTCTCTTATCTATCTGACTAAAATATGTATTGTAATAAATGTTATGTAGTTGAAAGATTTTATCTAGATAGGATAACATAGAGTACTTGGATGGAAAGGATTGAAGAGCACCCCTTGTATAAATCTTTGTGTTGTTTCTGAGAAGAGGCAGTTGAATCTAGTGTGTAGATTGCCACTATAGTTGTCGTTGGAACTCTTGTGATCAAGAGACATTTCCATTGTAGCCAGGAGGTGAGAGCTATGCATAAGTAGTATATGAATGTATGTAATTTTCAGTTGAATTAATATAACAAAGGAGCATTTCCTCGAATGTATGTTTTCAATGTGTCTATTTGAATGAGTGAATGGTAGACTTTCTATTTTTTTCTTTGTTATTTCTCGTTCTTGTATATATGCATGCATTTACATGGTTGAATGTATGAGTCACTCTAAAGAGTGAATAATTTTTATTTGTTTCTCTTCTACAAGAGAGTGCAAGGAGTGCATAGCGTTTGCAAGGAGTGCGTTGATAGATTCTATTTCGACTCGTAAGCACAGAAGAGATAGCGTGAACTTGTATATGAAAGGAGTGCACAAATGTCCGCAAGGAGTCCGTGAAAAAGTTCTCAGACTCGAAAGCTCAGGAGGAGTAGTGCGATTTTAGTCACAAAAGAGAGAAGTTGTTGGAGAATAGTTGCAAGGAGTGCGAAATCATCCATAGAGAAGTTGAGTGTGTAAGATAACCTATTGCAAGGCGTGCACAAGTTGAGATTTCGACTAAGTGTCGAAGAGATTGTTATGAGGAACAAAAGAATGTCGAGGAAGATAAGATCAGGAGGGAGAGCAACAAAAAATCTTCAAGGAGGGGAACCCCTGAGGTTTTCATCAAAACTCATGAACAAGATTCGTTCGGGAGGGAGGTGGATAACTCCAGATCGTCATATGTAGGAGAACTGTACAGAGGTTGGCCATAAGGTGTTTCCACACTTCGTGGTTCTGGAAGTCTAGAAGTGTGCAAGGGAAGAGTCATGAACATGCGAAGTAATCTCTACCATTGGCCATGCATAGGAAGCGTGGTAGAGGATTGGAAAATTCGGAGGGTTGTATGCAAGGTGTGCAGGAGTTTTGCGAAGCCGCGAAACCTGAAATATCGTTGGGCCATCATAATTAAAGGAGGCACGTGGCACGATGATCAGAGTTTAGGGAAGAACGCTTCAGAAAGTCTCGGAGAAAGAGATCAAGATATCCCCGAAGGCCGAAGTTGTGAAGGGATAGATCCACGATCATAGCTCGTGGTCACTTAGCAGAACAGGGGGCTATGTATAGAAATTTTGGGTACCCGCAGGGACCAAAGAATCAATCTGACTCACGAGTTTGAAGATCCAAGACCGCAAGGTCGCATAGTCCCAAGGGGAGAAGGGGGTTGTGCCACTGCCAATGAAAATTATGGTGATGATTCCAGGCTACAAACCCTTCCTTTAATAGCAATATTTATACAAGAGGTAGATTTTTATACCGTGTCATGGGGGATTGAACTTTGTACCATTCTATGGTGTTAATGGTGGAATATAGTGTTCTCATGGTCGAACCTACAAGCCACACCATTCATATCAATATTTATACCAAGGGCAGGGTCCAGCTTAAAACCATTTCCATTGTGATTACTGCATTCTCCTCCTTACTTCGGTCGACCACTCCAGATTTCTCCTAGCCTCTCCATCCAAATGATGCAAGAGTGTTCAGTTGGGAATAAATTTATATAGTAGAAAGAATTTTCCTCTGCCATTGGAGAAAAATCCCTCCTGGAATTCAATTTTGTTCATCTTAGAGCTGGTTTTACTAAAACATTTAACATTAGAATAGATCCCATCTCTCAAAAATCCCCTGTAGACATTAGCAAACCCATTTCTTCCTAGTAAACTTTTGTCTGAGAAATAATTCGTTGCATACTCAATTTCTTCAATCTTGAATATGAAGAAACAACTCCTTGTTCCTCTATCTTACAATGGATCCCAATCACTGGAATACTTTAGAAGTATCAAAGGCGACAAGAATTTTATTCTTTGATCTTCATTGTAATTACGGATGCTCTGGCAACAAAAATCAAAGATGGAAATTGTAGGTGCGTTGGTGCAGTGAGGCGGTTGCGAGATGGGGATGAGTGACGTGGTGGAAAGGTGGGGATGAGGAGGTGGCTAAGGGTTGAGCATCATGGACATCATGGAATTTGTTTGAACTACAGTGTAATTCTTTACAGACATTGACTGCAATGTAACTGTCAAAGCCTCCAAACGAGCAATAACAATTTTTTTTTTTTAAATATATGTATATTTTGGTAATTGAGGAAAAAGAATGGCATACACTAAGCCAATAAAAGTCCCATCACTCATTAAACCAATTCGTAATTTTATTAAAGAAATTTGATAAATAGATAAATAAGTTTGTTTTAAAGAGTAAATAAATTTAACAATGAATTTATGTAAATTTTGGAAATATGATTAAAAACTTACCAAAATACACCCATTAATGAAACAAGTGAACTATTTAATATGGTGTCAACGATAGTTGATCGTGGGGCAAAAGCGAAAGTCCCTAACCGAAGGCAGGGAGTAATAAGGTAAGCCATTTTTTATAAACTTTGAAAAATAATAGTGTTCAACATTATCTAAATGATTAAATTGACATTAAATCATTTTAAAATTTGAAAAATAATAATTTCAACGTGAAAAGAATAAATTTAAATTCCATAACTTGGTTTCATTAAAAAAAAATCCCATTATATTAGAAATATGAAATATATAAAAGAAGGTTCCACTAATGTGGGCAGAAATAAAAACTTTGGTATATACAAATACAAACCAAAAAACATATATGTATGTGATCAAATTGTTCTCGATGTATGTGATCAAATTGTTCTCGATAATTCTAGGAACAAGATTCTTCTCCATAATTATAGGAATAAAATGTAGGTAAAACTCATGCATTTCTTACATACACTCACTTCAATATTTCGAAATAGCATACATAACATTTGTAAAATTGTGAACAAGAAAAATTCAAGGTAGAAGATGCAATATTTAAGAGATGATGGGAGTTAGCATGGGAGGGGGCGATGTCGGGCATCGCTCCCAACACCCCATGGCTAGAATTGGCTTTAGAGATGCTAGGGGTGATACATGAAATCACCCCCTCTCCACATCGATTGAAGAAAAGCACTAACAAATTCATGCTCAGAAGTTGACTGGATTTCGCCAGCAACACACCCGATTCTCCATTACGTCCATATTTTAAACTCCGGCCTTGCCCAAAACGCCTTGTCTTCAACGATGTATTCCTAACATGTATTTTGTCAACGAGTCAATTATATTTTACATATATATATTGTAATACAGTGTAGTGATGTCGCAATACAAGTAATACAAACAAAGCGAAAATAAATTTAATAAATTTATTTTCGCTTTGTCTTGTCAAGTTGTCACCCTTTTGCAATAATAAATTTAGATAATTCTCTAATAAATAAGAAAGGAAACATGATTGACTCGGTCCAATATGAAGCCTAATACACTTTGGTTGCACACACCTTTCCCAGCCTTGCGACCTATTCAAAATGTTGTGTGCAAGAAGAATACTTCCATGTGGGTGATGAGATTTGTTTGACTGATTTTTCTACAAACTGTATAGGCCTCAGGATATCCCTTTCGGCAAAGTCAGAGTATGATATCTGATATTCTATCCAAAATTTCATATTTTGTACAACATTGCTCATTGCAGAAGTCACTTCTTTGATTTCAAATTTTACTCTCACTACTTGACTCATGTTTGACAGGAAGAAGATATGATCTTCAGGTTTCAATGGTGATGATGGAAAGATGAAAGTTAAATATATGCATTTAAAAGTGTTTTATCATGAATATTTCAAATTTTGAAACATTATGCAGTGCCTTTTTTCAGTAAATTTGTTACCTGGTGAAAGCGTGATGAAACTTGAATCCAGTGACTTAGATTGTCAATGTATGTATCTATTTAATTTGTGAGGATGGATTCTTCGTGTAAGGAAATGTATGACATATGCTTGCACCTTCCCTTTGGTGATGTTATGACAGTTTTGATGGAATGCATTTTGGATCCCTTGGAAAGAGTCTGATTTGTGGAGGTAGATTAGAATGTTTTCATGGATGGTACGTGTGCCTAGGTCATATATCTTTGTGGAGAAAACCTACTTTCTCAACAACCAACCTTGAACGTCTTAAAGGGCAATGGAAAATTCCCAAGAACGGATATAATAAGTATCTGAGTGAGGTTGGTTATGTCCTAGATCTTTCATTTCATTAATTTTAAATGGTTATGCCTCTCTTGTTTGTTAAATAAACATTATTTTTCTTAATTAATGGCTATGCCTCTCTTGTTTTTTAAATAAACATTAGTTTACTTATGTGATAAGGTTTGTTTCTGTGGAGTGGTTTATGTCGCAAAAGGTAAAGAAGTCGCTTTGATTTTTCCATCCACAATCTTCTAAAAAACCCTTAGAAAATCTAGACAGAATGGGACAATTACATAAATCTGAAACTGCATTATTGAAGGGATTAGTAGTGGAAATTATTGAAATCGTAAAAAATCCCATGTAAGTGATGCAATCCCGGTATTGTATTTTATAGAATGTTTTAGTAAGAGGGTAAAAACTTTGCAAAATATTTCTTTCCATGTAGAACATCTTCAAAAATTTTATACTATTTCTATTTTTAGAGGAAAATCTCTTGGGCAAAGGTTGGGATATTCATGTGGGTGTGTCCTATGTTCTATGATTAGGAGATGCAAGATTTAGATAAAAAAAAAATGATTAAGAAAAATTAGGTTTTATGTAGGTGGAATTGAAAATAAAACTTTAGAAAGATGGTGAAAGAGTCTTGATGTGAGTAACGTAAGTTGTTTTGAAATGCGTATCGGCTTATTGTTTATCCATGTTGTATATCTGTGACTATATCTATGGAATGATTTTAACAATGCACGAGGTTTTTGTTGTGTTGAGAAATTGCGAGATGTTGAGTGTTTGGTTGTAAATGGAAGCGAAATTGATAAGTATAAGTTTCAGATAGAAAACACAGTGTGAGTTGCTTATCCTCTATCACATGATACCTTATAGTCTACTTTTATTCAGAACAAAGTGAATGCATTGCTTATTGTTATTTTGTATATTCAATAAGATAAGATCGCAATTTTCATGTTATTTCCATCTAATGAGTGGTGGTAGGAAAATTGAAGTACCGGTACTTGGGGAGTCCCTTCTAGTTGATTGTTTGGAAACGAAAAAGTGGTTGCTAGTGGACCAATATAAAAATGAGGAAATGGAAAAAGCCTTTAATATGGATTTGAAAAAGTTGAAACGTAGAGTTCAAGACTTTGTTCACATGAGTTTGTGTTTGAAGGGAACTGGTCACACCCTTGAGGAAGGGAAAACCTTTTACATTATAACTCTAGCAACAAAAACTTTTTTATATACATATAAAAACCAAAAAATATATGTTGGGGATCAGATTGTTAAGTATAGGAACAAAATGCAGGTTAAAGTCATGCATTTCTTACATACACTCAATTCAATATTTCAAAATAGCATGCCTCAAATTTGTAAAATTATGAACAAGCTACATTAAAGGCAAAATATGCAATGTTGATGCAATATTTAAGAGAAGATGAACCCATAGTGGGGACCGAGTGGTGTCTGGCATCACCCCCTCCCTGCTCATGTCACAATCATGCCTTTCTTACATACACTCAATTCAATATTTCAAAATATCATACATAATATTTGTAAAGTTGCAAACAAGAAATGTTAAAGCTATAAGATGCAATGTCCATGCACTATTTAAGAAAATATGCACTCTTATTATTATTTTTTTGTAAATAATAAGAATTAAAAAAATACGAACCTCTGAAATGATCTTGTTGTCGAATGTCTCCTTGATGTTTCTCCCTTGTATATTGATCCAAACTATTTAACAAATGCTACTCAATATTTAACTCATTGTAAAGAGACAAAACAAGAATCTATATATAACATAGATTATATGAATTATTGTTTTAATGAATATGGGATAAATAGAAAAGAAGAACAATGTGTGTGTTTAAGTTTATACGAGTCAACACTAAGTTTAATGAATGTAAGATAAATTTAAAAATATGAAAAATATTGTAGTTAACTAATAAATAACGAATTAATAGAGTACAAGATTTATTTAATTATGAAGGAAAAATGTTAAAGGTAATAAATTTGGGGGGGATTTTGGAGGGAAAAGTTCATTCTACAAGTTATAATATTTTCATTGGGAGGATGAGCATTTGTATCACTCTATGTTCTTAGTGAGAAATGATGGCTTCATGAGACAAATAAGATCTTATTTATGAGACATTAATATCTTGTTCACATACCTCTTCTTTTTGCATTGAAAAATGTGATGGGGATACTTCTAATGTAAATGAAGAGTCATATTTTTCATCTAGTCAAAAGTTTGATCATAGTGCAAGAAATGATATTCAACATGTTGATCAGGAAAGTCCTAAATCTGAGGACTTTGAAGGAACCAATGATAAAAAGGAATAACATGATGGATATTGTTTTGTTCAACAATTTAATAATATTGAAAATACACAAAATCTAGGTCCAAGTGAAGACTTTGATTACATTTTAAATTGTTAGGATGGTAATTTTCCTCTAAATGATCATTTTCATGGAAGAAACAATGGATGTTTTAGTGGTAGCATCATTTTAGAGGAGAAATATGATGAATTACATTAATAATAATGAATATTTTCCTCCATCAATAGAATTTAAAGACTCCAATGAATATTATGGATATATTCCTCCAAGTGAGGATTTTCAAGGCACTTATGTGGATGATGAAGATTTTCCTCCAAGTGGGGATTTCCAAGGTACTAATGAGGATGATGAAAATTTTCCTATAGGTGAGGATTTTGAAGGCACTCGTGTGAATGTTGAATATTTTCCTGCTGTTGGATTACTGAGAGGGGGGAGGTGAATCAGTAATAGGGCAATTTAATCCCCTTTTAACCATATAATCCAAGTGTTATATCAATCAAGCATTATCATCCAACAACTGTAGATTAAATAAGAAATGAACAATCAAACACATACACAGTACACTAGTGTTTTACATGGAAACCCAAATCGGAAGAAAAACACAGAATGTTTTTTCTTATATTTCTTGAGAATTACATTCATTGGAAGCACCAATTTCCTTTGTTTTCCAACTGCAACTGGAAGGAGGCTCCAACCCCCTAGTTTCTTAGGCTACAACCTGAGGGAAGCTCCAACTCCCCAATTCTCTGGCTACAACAAGAAGGAGGCTACAACCCCCTATGTTCTCCGGATACAACAACCTATCCTTGCCCTGTCCGGCCACCCTGAAGTAGAAGTAGAATGATGGAACCACTGTCACACTATCACTGTGAGATATACCGATGTAAACCTATACCAATAAATCTAAACCATGCATCAACCTGTACCTCAACCTGTAATCAACCTGTACCATAAACAAGTGCATCAACCATGCACCAACCTATAATCAACCTGTACCATAAACAGGTGCATCCAACCATTTACCAAGTATGTACCAATCATGTGACAACTACTCATCAAATATGACTCATCAATATGTGCCAAAATTATCAACTATACACCTCATGTATGTGACAACTCATCGACTACTTGTCTCAACCATGTACTCAACATGTACCTCAACCAAAATCCCTCATCAATTTCATCATCCAAATCTGATTTGTAGCTCTGTAATAGACCTGGTGTATATGATCACATTCCTGCAAACCTTCCTTAACTTTAACAACAAGAGACTAGCATTTTCATCAAACTTTTCTTTAGTCTCACAAGACTAGTTTTGGATTAGTCAACAACCTTGGCTTGAAATAATCATAACTTTGAACCTGTAATGTATAAATATATGAAACTGATACACAATGTTCTTCAGTTTGTTTTATACAATTCCTCCAAGTTTCTCTACTTGGAACCTCTCAAAAAAGGAGTTATAGCAAAAATGGCATACCTTGTTGAATTCTTGCTTATTCTATAGAGAGACCTTGTAGAGTGTGCCCCGCACAAAATGTTTTATGAAATGATCTGAAAATATTACACAACATACTACATATTGTACCCTAACCAAAAAAATTTGTCTCACTAAATTTGGATCTGTTATGAAGAAGTTATGACATTTTTACCCGAAACACCTGATTTTGACTAGTTTCAGGACTGGCCACAAACCCTATTTTCCATGGAGTGTAACTCCCAAAATACAATGACTCACAAGATAAATTTTGTTTTACAGATACTTGGATATTTTTTCTCACTTGAATAGCAATTTCATGGTCTGAATCCTTATAGAAAAAAAAGTTATAGCGAAAATGGTGAGATGACCTGTAAGTAACATACCTTAGAAAGCACCATCAAAAGAATTTATCCTTCCTTGCATTTCAGCCTTGTTTTCTTCACCTTCACTCAGAATTACATTTTATATATCCTTGGTTACCTCAGACACATATATATATTCAATATGCTCAAGTGTGTTTCAAATGAGAGAGCCTTGCTTCTTATTTATACTCTCCAAGTAGCTTCCTTAAAAACATCTTCTAGGTCACTTGGCCCACTTTCCTTATTTTAAGGTTGGGTCCACTTCTAATTTCTCCATTAAATTTATTATTGAAACAATTTATTTTGTATTCAATTT
>JASDQU010241659.1:71522-81783 GCA_032191745.1 Picea mariana | reverse complement strand
TTTGAATCATCATCTTTGCTCAACTTGCAACTGGTTTTCATGGGAGTGATAACTGGTTTGCAATATTCCATTCTGAATCTCTTTAGCATTTCTCTGATATACTTGGTTTGAGAAATTAAAATTCCTTGGTTTCTTAGACGTATCTGAAGTCCCAAAAAGAAGGATATTTCTCCAAGTAATGACATTTCAAATTCATTCTGCATATCCTCTGCAAATTTCTAGCTTAACCTATCATCATCACTACCAAAAATAATATCATTAGCATACACTTCAATTAATAAAATACTATCTTGACATACCTTGATGTATAGGTTGTTGTTTACACTTCCTTTTCTGAACCTGTCCTACTATAGATATTTATCTAGTCTAGAGTACCATGCTGTAGGAGCATGTTTTAGACCATACAAGGCCTTCTCTAATTTACACGCATAATCTGCGTTCTCTGACAACTGAAATCATTCTGGTTGTTCAATGTAGACTTCTTCTTCAAGTTCCCCATTCAGAAAATCTGATTTTACATCCATCTGATACACTTTAATATTTTTGGAGCATGCATAAGCTAAAAGAAATCAGATTGCTTCCATTCTAGCTACTGGGGTAAATGTCTCTTCAAAGTCGATTCCTTCAACCTGTGCATATCCTTTTCATACCAATATAGCTTTTTTCCTTGTAACATGTACATCTTCATTAAATTTATTCTTGTATACCCACTTTGTGCCGATCACATTCTTATCCTTTGGTCTTGGAACCAATTCCCAAGTGTCATTTTTCTCTATTTGATCCAATTCTTCATCCATGGAATTATTCCAAGATTCATCCTTGCTGGCCTCTTCAAAACAGATTGGTTCAATTGTAGATGAGAGTGCTAGGTGTGTTTGTTCTGGTGAACGAATTCTTCTTCTAGTCTCAACTCCTGCGTCTTTGTTTTTTATAATCTGATCTGAAGGATGATTCTTGTGTACTCGTCTGCTAAGTGTATTTGGATGCACTTGCTGAAATTTCTCTTCTTCTTCTTCTATCAAATCCTCTTCATCTTCTGTTTCTTCTTCGTAAAGTTGTTCCATTGATTCATTTTCTTCTTCCTTTAATTCTTGTCTACCTATTTCATCAATTGTTACGTTGATGCTTTCCACAACTTTATTCAATCTCAGGTTATAACACTTGTATGATTTCCTTGTACTTGAGTAACCAACAAGTACTCCTTTGTTCACATGAGAGTCAAACTTTCCCATTTTTCCATCTTCTCTTTTGATGTAGCATTTGCTTCCAAAAACTTTGAAGTGTTTCACATTTGTTGGTCTTCCTTTCCATATCTCGTAGGTAGTTTTGTCAGTGTTGTTTCTAAGCATTTCTTTGTTTTGAATGTGAATTGTTGTATGCACTGCCTGTGTCCAAAAAATGTCTGTCAATTTGGAATCCATTATCATTGTTCGAGCCATTTCCTGTGCCATCATGTTCTTTCTTTCAACAACTCCATTCTGTTGAGGTGTCCTAGCAATGAAGAGTTTCCTTTTTATTCCATGACTGTTGTAGTAGTCCATAAATTCCTTTGAAGTGAACTCTCCTCTATTATCAGATCTCAAGCATTTGATTTTTGAATCCATTTCATTTTCAACCATTTCCTTGTAGACCATGAATTTTTCAAAATCTTCTGACTTATTATTGAGAAAGAAAACTCCAGTCAATCTTGTATAATCATCAACAAATAACATAAAGTATTTATCACCTTTTAAACCCTTTGTTGTAGTTGGTCCAACTAGATCAGTATGCACAATTTCTAGTCATTTTGTCGTTGAATATTCCTTTGATTTGAACCTGGTCTTTGTTTGCTTTCCTTGTTGAAAATGCTTGCATAAAGTGTTGGTTGGTTTCGTGATATGGGGCATTTCTCTAAATGCTTCCTTTTTGATGACTTTGACAAGGTTATCAAAATGTATATGACCGATTATTCTGTTCCATAGCTAAATTTCATCTTCCTTTCCTAGGCAACACTTTTCATTTCCAATTTTACTTAATACATATATGTTGCTTGAAGTTCTTGCAGTTGTTGCTATCAATTTTCCTGAACCTTATTTTCTTAGCTCGCACTTTTGTGAATCAAAAGTAACTTTATGACCTTGGTCACACATTTGACTCACACTTAGAAGATTATGTTTCATATCTTCTACTAGTAGAACATTTTCTTCCTTTGTATTCTTGTTCCCAATTCTGACTGTTCCTTTTCCAATGATTTTAGTTAAATCATCATTTCCGAAGGAGATTGATCCATCTATTTCCTTTCTTAATGTAAGAAACCTGTCTCTATCACCTGTCATGTGTTTTGACTAGCCACTATCAACATACCAACCACGTTTCTTCTACTTAGCTTGTAGAGCGAGTGTGCATTCTTCATTGTTGTACTGATTCTTCTTTCTTATCCATGTCCTTTCCTGAGGTTCCTTTCTATGATTGTTGTTGTTATGTTATGATTCTCTAGGAGGGATTGTCATTCTGCAATCTTTAGCCATGTGTCCAAAGTTGTTACACTTGTAGTAGTCCACTTCAGTGCTCAAAGATTCAAACATGTTGTAACTTCTTCTCTGTGTTTCACTAGGCCTTCTTGGATAACCCTTTTGTGTATGACTTTCAAACATGGATGATTTTAGGGGCTAAATTTCGCTCATGGGCTAATTTTCCATGGTTTTTCCAAAAATGAGATTCGCTATTTTAAAAATGATTCGTCCAAATTCTATAGGATAAAATTATTTTACCTTAAAAATCGCCAAAATTTTATAAAAACTATATTAAATCCTTAGAAATTTGAATATTTTTACAAAAATATCGCTAAACATTTATAGTTGGCATATGAAGGATTAGTAATATTCACCAAGGTTTCTACATTTTAAAATAAATTTCCATCCTTAAAATCATCCCTTCTTTCAAAGTTGTTTATGTTATTGTTGTTAGCCCTGCAATTCACAGCTTTATGTCCAAAATTATTACATGCATAACATAAACCAAAAACGATAGCTTGATACCTAGGAGTTGAAGATATTCTGAAAGGAGGTTCTCTTATGAATCCTTCTTCTTCTTGAGACCTATATTTTTCTATCGTTCATTGATTCTGAAATCTGAATCTTCTTGGTGGAGGATTGTCCCTGTAATTTTGTCTGTAGACCTTATTATCCCCTTTGATTCTTTCAGCATAGATTTTTTGATATGTTTCTTGTTCTTTTGTTTTGGATCTTGATCCCTTTTCTGTCTGATTATATCCAAGTCCGAACTTGTCATGATTAGGCCTTTCACTGCTGATAATGTCATTCAAAACTTTTGAGTTGGTCTCCATATTTTTCTTTTGAAGATCCTTTCTTAATGTGACAATCTCTTCTTGCAAATTTTCAATGATCACGTCTCTTCCTTCTAGTTGTTCTTTGAGTGCTTATGAAATTCTTTTATCTTCTTCAATTTGAACCTTCAAATTTGTGATCATTTGTTCTAATTCCTGAGTTTCTTCTTTCTTGTCTAGTTCCACTTGTAGCTTCTTGTTTTTCCTCTGTTCTCTTCTGATAACTTCTATGGAACTCAACAATTCCTCTCGATAGTCAACTTTCGCCTCTTCAATTTCTTCTTTGACTTCTTCATAGTCTTCGTCGACTTCTTCATATTATTATTCATATTCTTTTTTATAAAAGTCTTCTACTTCCATGAATATAACTCTTGATGTCTCATTGTCACTGACTTCATCTTCATCTGATGATGAGATGTCTTATTTGGTGGATAAGTTTTTCTTGAAAACTTTCTCTGTGGTTATTATTCCTTTACATGTTTGTTTGCCTTTTTAGTAACCTTCATCATTTCTATTTTTCTTATGAGGACATTTGTTAGCAAAATGACCAATACCATCACAATTAAAACAAATTAAAGGAAGCTTACCTTTATACCTGTCGTTGGTTCCCTTGTTTAGTCTTTTGACAAAGTTGGCCACTTCTTCATCATCTTCCGAGACGTCACTATTGTTGCTATGTTATTTTTATTGTTGCTTTCCCTTTTTCTTTGATCTTTTGGATGATTTGAAGGCTGGCTCTTTTACATCTAGATTTTCATGTTCAATTCTCATTTCATATGCTGTAAAGATTCCATGTAGTTCACCCATGCTTATTGAGTTTATATCTTCTCTTTCTTCTAGTGTTGATATCTTAGGGTCAAATCTCATAGGAAGAGATCTTAGTACCTTTTGAACAATTACAGATTCTTTGATTTCTTCTCCCAATCCCATGATTGCATTTACTATTTCATCGACTCGTAAGAAGTAAGATGCAATATTCTCATCTTCCTTCATCTTTAGTTGTTCGAACTGACCTCTTTAAGTTTGAAGTTTTGTTGCTTTGAATTTTGAATCTCCTTCATAAATATTTCGAAGTTTGTCCCAAATATCTTTAGTGGATTTACAATGTGCAACTTTGGTGAATATCGTTTCACCAAGACCATTTAGAAGTGCATTTGTGGCTTTGGAATTATTCTGATCAAGTTTCACTACTTTGTCATTTGTTGGCGGAATTGTTGGTACTGTGTATCCATCTACAATTGATTTCCAAATTTCAAATCCTTGTGCCTGAATATATGTCTTCATCCTTATGCTCCAAAATGCATACTTATGTCCATCAAACTGTGGTATTCCATTTTTATACAAGTTGTTTCTCTCCATGATCTACCTTTCAGTGGTTAAACTGATTCCTGAAGGAACCTGATCTAAAACCAATTGTTGAATTACTGAGAGGGGGGGTGAATCAGTAATAGAGAAATCTAGTCCTTTTTAACCATATAATCCAAGTGTTATATCAATGTAGCATTATCATCCAATAACTGAAGAGTAAATAAGCAATGAACAAATGAACAATCATACACATACACAGTACACCAGTGTTTTACGTTGAAACCCAAAGTGGGAGAAAACCACAAAATTATTTTTCTTATATGTCTTGAAGAATTACATTCATTGGAAGCACNCTTTGTTTTCCAGCTGCAACTAGAAGGAGGCTCCAAACCCCTAGTTTCTTATGCTACAACCTAAGGGAAGCTCCAACTCCTCAATTCTCTGGCCATAACCAGAAGGAGGCTAAAACCCCCTATGTTCTTCGGCTACGACCACCTATCCTTGCCCCATCCAACTGCTCTGATGTAGAAGTATAATGATGGAACCACTATCACACTATTACTATGAGATATGCCACTGTACAACTGTATCAACCTCTACCACTGACCTGCAACCAACCTCTACAACTTCCATGTAATCAATTTATACCTGAACTAAACATGTATCAACAAAATACAACAGGCACATGACCTGTAGTGTTGCAACACGCATATGTATGCGACCAAACTATTATGCAACCTGCTTATGCCTTCTGAAAACTAGGGTTTTCTTTCTTCTGAAAATGTCTGACCCTGTGTAACTTCGTTCACATAGATCTGTAACCTTTCACTACATCCAAACTGTATATGTACCCTATGCATGCATCCTCATACATATATCTCTCTAGTCATGTGCCAAAAGTGTGTGTAATCATGAATAAGTATAATAACCCTCACATGATCTAGAATTCAAACCCTTTTTGATATTCAACCTCTCAATACATCAACCAATGCAAGCTCTCAACCATATATCACAAAAAACCTTAGCCATATGACAAGAAATACAAGATGTGCCTCAACAAGAAGTATCAATGATAAATATACCAGCACCGTATTTCTGTATATCCGACTTATATGGAAGATCCCATGTAACCACTATTATTTCTAGGGAGAATCCTCAAATCTCCATGACCATTTCTCATGCATACATAAAAATCCAACTATTCATAGAAATAAGACATACCTTTTGAACTAATGGATAGATCTGATGTATCTGAGCACTGTAGACCTTCCTGGGAGCTTGATCTTAGAATCTAGAACCTCTGCATCTTCATCTTCTCAAGTTTCCATTGCTTTACCAACATGTACGCACCCTAATACATTGTCATCCCACGTACGCCTCAGTATGTATGCACCCTAATACACTGTCATCCTGTGTACGCCTCAGAAAATATGGTTTTTTAGTATTCTTTGTAATTCTGAGAATTTTGTCATCAACCCTTCGTACTACCTTAGAATTTCGCAACTTCAGATGTATCAATGAGTACTTGCAATAAGCCTCACACAACAAAAGATATTCAATGTGTTCAAGTGTGTTTTAAATGATAGAACCTTGCCTCTTATTTATACTTTCATGTAGCATTCCACTTTCCTTATTTTAGATATTTCTCCATTAACTTTATTATTTAAATAATTTCTTTTGCAAACACTTTGACATTTTGGTTCTTCTAGATGACTCATGAGGGTCCTCAAACTTCACATGGCCATAACTCTCTAACCATGAGGATTTATGTGACGTTATACATACCAATGGAAATGGCATGACAAGCACTATCCATATAGGATAGGTTCATTGACAAATTCACTGACCTTCATCTCATTATTCCACAATTAAGCATGGGTTCTCTAACCATACTTCTAGGATAACTCAATCCGCAAAGTGTCTTTCCGTGAGGGCTTTCACCATAAGGGGACCACTTTGGAGTTCATCCATTTGTACTTCTTATCAACCATGACAAGAAAATAATGAGTCATCTTTACATCAAACAAAATTGGGTCCATTACCCAAAACTTTGTGCTACCGAAATTTGGTACCGGACTTTCTTCAAGGGTTGACATCAATGACAACCAACCTTAATCAATAGTTGGTTCTTCCTATGAATGAATTCTTGATATATATAAGAAATCATTTTTTGGTTTTCTCCTATTTGGGTTTTCATTTAAATACTAGTGTATTGTGTATTTGATGTGATGTTTCTTATGATTATATTGAATGCAATCATAGATGATACATTGATGATAAAATGTTGAATATTGTTGATAAAGTTGAATAATATATATATTGTTGTTAAAAGTGGTATAAAGTGATCATACTGATTCACCCCCCGCCCCCCCTTCTGAGTATTTCAACACTCCCACACGATGATAAATTTGTGACATTCAAGTGTGACAAATCAACACTTAGTAGTGTGGGAATTTAGTGTGTAACACCAAAATCCTTTCAATCAGGAGGTGTGATACAAATTGGATCCGAAATAAAACAATGAATGGTTAAAGAGACTCATTACACATAAGAAGTAAACAAAATTGAGGGTTGAACAAAGATAACGCAAGCATAAAACACAAGAATACAAGAAGAAGAGTAACTCTAAAGTGGAACATTGCAAGCATAAGACAAAATGGGAGAAAGAGCACTACAAAGGAGAAAGGAAGGGACATGGAAACATATCCTTCTAGCCACCTCAATAGAGCCCATTATTGCATATATCCTCTAGCAAATCGACTAAAAAAGGGTCTTTTGGAAAAGTAGAAGAGGATGTAGAAGAAAATATTGGTGATATTATTTTCTAAATGGCCTAAAGAACCATGATATTACATTGTAACCCTGCATCTGTCAAGAATAAAGACTAAGAAAATCCATTCAACTCTTGGTTTTCCCATTTGGATTTATCCATAATGGCTAGTTTCTCTAGTCAATTCAATTCATGTACAAATAAGATCAATGGTATGGGAATTGGATTTAATAATCAGTTTCTAATTCCATCCCTTGTATTTAACATTACATTTCTCAAAACATTGGTGGGGGAATCAAGGGAACCCTCCATTACTAGCATATTCTCCCTATGTGAGATTAAATACACTCACATTCACCTACACGCATACAACATTCCTTTATCTCATAGTTTAAATAACGTTGTGTGATGAATTTATTCATAATAGAGAATTCCTAGATATGACATCTCATTTATTTCCCTTTGTTCATTGCACAGTATTTCCTTATAGCCACCCATTCAAGCATATAACATGGGATGGTCAAATGAATGGAAACATAGTGTCCCAAGTTGGTATGACCTTATATATATATATATATATATATATATATATAGTTTATTACTTGTCAATTGGTTGAGGAATTTTGGAGGAAAACAATATCATTTATGGGAATTCTCCAGAGTGACAGTTGATAATTAATTGTATGGAAATGACAATGCTAGTCAAAGTACTCCACACACAAAACTTATTATTATTTGATTAGAAAAGCACTTATTCATCTCGTACTGTATTTTGATGTTTTGCAAAAGCTATATCCATTCATTGGAACCATTATTGTAGTATTTTATCTATGGATTAGTGTTGTGTACTTTTAAAAGTAGTTTATCCTTTGTTGTTGAATATTTGAACAAACCTATGGATGTGAAACTAAATTAGGTTTCTCGACAGAGTTGGTGTAAACATATTCGAAAGTTATGGGATTGTACATTCAATACACACGTACCTACATATATTTACATTTTATTTATTTGAATTCGACATAAATTCTATCATTGTCCAACTATTGAGCATAACACTCTTGAGATACAAACATCTCTTTTCCAACTCAATCCAAACACTATCACTCAACTCAACCATATATATTTTAAATTTATAATTAGTTGAAATTTTCTTCCATTCAAATGAGAAGTATAAATGATATGTTAATTCTAGTATTATTCTTTTACTAGGAAATAACATGTCACAATGATATATTATTAAAAATCCATATACTCCTATTAATGTGGTTTGTTAGTTGAGAATCTTGGACAATAAGAAATCCATATTGCGCCATTAATTTACTAGAATGAATATAAAATATCAGGTGTAATGTTGAGGGAATTGTTGTGTATGCACATTTAAACAATGGCATTGCCATCCCTATTTAGAAATGCTATATTCTTGTTCATTCATAGAACCCAAGAATTGAGGCCCAAAGCTGAAATAGATTAACTTTCATTCTAGGGATAAGAACATAGAACACAATCCTTGAAATCAATTATGATGACAATCATCTCTACATTATTCTTAGAACAAAGACCAAATTTCATTATCACGAAAGATCAATGTTGGTGAGGCATGTGGGCTATAATCCCCTGATTTGTAGATCAAGGAAGAAATATGTTCACTTTCCATTCAGTCCTATAACTGTTGGGAATGTATCTACATAATCATGTAAAGGCTCAATGCACTAAGAAAGCTGCATGAGAATAAGTATTTGGATGAATTTCCATAATTCCATGTAGAAATATTTCAAGAACCTAAATTTATCCATCTAAGTCATGAAATTGAAAATAGAATTTACTTTCAACATGGATTTATTTTATCCAATTAGGTGTTGTATAAAACTTCATTACTAGAGAATGAGGAGATAAAGAGTTAGATTTGAGACTTGAGGGATGAAGGGAACATTCACCCAGAATTTTCATGAGACAAAATGGATATACACTATTAATATATGAATTTGTTTATGATATGGAATTGGATGGTAGAATTTGGTACCTAAAAGTATCATCTTGTAGAAGATCTCGAAAAGTGCAATTTTCGACAAAAACTGACAATTCTCTTGTTTAGGGTCAACCAAGTGGATTTTTTTGGGTCTATGACTTTGAGGAAAATTATTCTAGAGGTACTCAATACATTATATGGGTTGATATATTTATAACAATGGGTCATTTTCTTCAAATAGAGTTTATATGAGAAAAAATTTCCCCTAACAAGGTAATATTCCAATTATTCCCTTCAAGTCCAAGTGGACATCATATGATTTCATGATGATTCATACATGTGAAGTTAGTAACATATGGGAATATAATAAATACATATAAAATCATATAATAAATCAAACATGTAGACATCAAAACCAAGGAACGGAGTTAAAACCTTATCCAAAATGAGGGAGAGGGATCCAACTCCTATTCTAGTTATCTCATGTTCCATAGCAAAGAACTAGCCAAGAGGTGAAGAGAAATAGTAGAGTATAGGACAAAGAGAATTATATAGACCAACACTTTAATATACCATATTGTCTCATAGATTTACAATGAGTTTAATGATCTATGCATATTATACTACTCTATATTAATTAAGATGAAAGGGATAGTCCTTTTTCTTGCTAGGTTTTCCTACATCTATTTCCTAGAAAAATTATTATGGTTAGGGTATTCCATTATGTGAATTTACTATTGTAATTTTATTCTTTTTTCTTAGTAGTTAAATAATCCATGTCGTGTGTGTGTTTTTGTTAAGTCTCTATAAATACAAAAATAATAGTAATGTAATTGAGCATAAGGTCATTGTAGTAGATGTAGGTTTAAGTTGTCTTCTAACAAGTTGTCCA
>JASDQU010241659.1:11536-26761 GCA_032191745.1 Picea mariana | reverse complement strand
ATTTTTTTATGTTCTATTTTGGTATCTTGGTGAATGAAACGAAAATTTTGAGGAAGCAAAGAAGGTGCAAGAAAAGTGTGAAAGTTTCAGAGCTACAGAAGGTAAGGGTTTTTGAAAAACCCTAATTAATAAGATCCTTGCGGGTTGCACTATACTTTTCTAGCGACATATACCCGTGGGTCAACTAGTGTATGTCTAGCGAGGCACTTGCAAATTTGGGAAAATGTTAGTACTAGGTTGTTGATTGATTGTGGATGAAGCTACAAGTTAGATTACAGAGTAACAGGTCAGCTACAGGATCAAAGGTAATTGTTAAGGGTTATGGTTTTGGTGTTATGGTACATGAATGGTGATGATAGTATATGTTATGGTACATGGATGGTGATGAGAGAATATGATTTGGCACATATTTTTAATGTGATGGTACATTGATTAGAGGCATTACTGGCTAGTTTGGTTTCTGGTTTAGTTACATGTTATGGTACATACTTGAGGCTAGGTATATTATACCTTTGTGACATTGAAGAGCATGATTGAGGCATGTGTTTGAGGACCTTGGTATATGACTTGAGGCACATCATTGGATACATGGTGTATGTTGGTTGATGTCTACTTGTTGAGATACATTGTTGGTACGTATCTTGGATAATTTGGCACATGATTTATGGTAGTTGGTTGAGGCATATCATGAGTGATATGACACATGTTTTAGGTACATGGATGTCATGTTGTATGGTTGATGATATTATTGGTATTGGTACATTGATATATGGTTGGTAAACATTTGGCACATATTCGTGGCATATGTTTGATGCACTTCATTGATTATATCTTATGGTATATGGTATGGTGTTGATGTAGATGGTTTATGTACATGTTTGATGTGCATGATTGATGTACATGGTTGGCACATGGTATGGTAAAGGTGTTTATGATACATATGTTGGTGCATTGTTGATGCACTTGTTGTGATACAAGTAGGGATACAGGCTTGGTGCATGGTTGATGAACTTGTTGATGGTACAGGTACAGGTTGATGCATGGTTTCTACATGGTACATGATTGGCACTTGGTTGAGACACATATCTTGTGATGGTATGTGGTGATGTTGGTACATGCTTGGTAGAGGCATGTGTTGGTGACGTTGAGAATATGGTTTGAGATATGATATTGGTGATCTTGGCATGAGTTGCATGCAAATGAGAGTGGATCTAGTTTTTTGGATGATACGGTGATTGGTTGGACATGTTGTTTTGATAGTGATCAGTTGGATAGGTTGTTGTGACTGTGAAAATGACAGTGACAGTGGCAGTGACAATGACAGTGAAAGTGAAAGTGTAAGTGACAGTGGCAGTGATTGTGTTAGTGACAGTTGGCCTACACTTATACTTCAGGGTGGCAGGATGGGGAAAGGAAAGGGGGTTGTATCCTCCTTCGAGTTGGAGCTGAAGAATTAGGGAGTTGGTGCTTCCTTCAGGTTGGAGCTTGAGAACTAGGTGGTTGTAGCTACTTTCTGGTTAGAGTCAGACAACCCAGGGGGTTGTAACCTCCTTCTGGTTGGAGCCAGATAATTCAAGGAGTTGTAGCTTCCTTCAGGTTGGAGCATGTAAATAGGGGGCTGTAGCCTCCTTAGAGTTTCAGTTGGAGAATTTGGAAGTTGTTTCTTCCTATGAATGAATTCTTGACATACAAGAAAGCATTATGTGGTTTTCTCCCATTTGAGTTTTCACATAAATAATGGTGTACTGTGCTCTTGATGTGATGTTGATGCTTATGATTACATTCTTATGATATATATATATATATATATATATATATATATTGAATGTAATCATATATGATACATTGATGATTAAGTGTTGAACATTGTTGATATTGTGGTTAAAGTAGTATAAAGTGCTCATATCGATTCACCCCACCCCCACTGTTAGTATTCCAACAAGAAGGTCATGAGGAGATCAGGAAATAAAAGGAAGGAACAAAGATAAAAAAAAAGTCTAGTAACAAATATTCTTAATGACTATTTAAGGTTGAGGTAAAGATCATATAAATCCCTACAAAGGTAAGGTGGACATAGTTAAGTTACAACATTAGTTGTAGTGGTGATCTGTAAATTACCTCGGATATTCCACTAGAAAGTTGGTCACAATATATCTAATAAAACATTGAAATCTTTATTGTGAAGGTTAATTTTCCTTTAGATCACAAATTCTTTAATTACTAGTTTTTTTCTTAAAATGTACGAAATAGATGAAATGCAAAAAACAAAGAACACAAAAAGATAGTCATACAGCATCCACAAAGAAACACAAGATATAACCTCAGAAACCCAATATGGGAGAAACCACGGCTAGAAAATAAGACCACTTTGCTTTCTTTTCTTAAAATCCATGTACAAAGAAAGAGGCATCCTCTGTAGAGATTCCTTTGAAAATGTCGCTTGTATGGATGCTACAAAATCTCTCCTCCTATTTTATGTTGTCAAAATACCACTCCTAGGTGCTCTACTCAACTATGGAACAAATACAATGCTAAATAATGGAACCCCTTCTCCTCCGAGCAGCCCGGTATTTAACATTTCCTGATATCCATCTAGGGGTAGGGTTTGACTTCCTCAACCCTAAATTGTGATAAGGTTTTGRAACTTATATAMTATTCTTGAAATTACATACATGGATAGCCCCATATGCATGAGTAATGGGGGCTGACATGGCATCCTCTTGTACCATGGTGGTCAACACAGTAGGTCAACTTGTGGGAGGCACAACTTTTGCATACGAGCTTTGATTGACATGATATTTGCACCATTGGAAAGGTATCGATGTGTAGAATAGTGTCAAGGGGTCTTTGTAGAATAGAGCCAAGGGGTATTTGTAGAATAGTGTCAAGAGGTCTGTGTAGAATAACATCATTTTTTGTAAAAACCCCATCCACTTCTAATGTCTAGTTTGTTGTAGCTTACTCTAGGCTTACAAATAATGTAGCAGTTGGTGATTTGTGTGGATGATGGTATCATTTCCCATCGAATAGTGATTTCTCTTGTTGATATCTTGAACCAGGGCATAGTTTTCCTTGTCATAGGTAGATTAGTTGAGAATTTCCTTGTGAAATATTTCATAATAATAGAATACAGGCCTTCCTCCTTGCACCAAAATTTCTCCCATGGCATACCTACTTGCATATGGCTCCACTTCAAAAAAAAATTGAAATTTTGTTAATGTGAGAATTGGTGCTTGATTGATATTTCTTTTTAGTTCATCAAAAGCCTTCTATTGATTCTTCCCCCACTAGAAACTCTTACCACTCACTATTATGGTGTGGGGTGGTGTAGCTATCGCTGAAAGTGAAGCTATGAACTTCCACAAGTACATTGTTGACCCAAAAAAACTCCTAAATTCAATGAAATTTATAGTAATTGTCCATTTGATGATGGCCTCCATATTTGCGAGATATATCTTGAGCTCCCTTCCACCATGCATATAGGGGGATACATGCCCACAGGGGGCTCTATTATTTTGCCTATTATTGGTTAGAGAAAGTACAGTGTCATGAGGAGACATATTGACAGGGGGAGTTAACCTTTGATCAAGGAAGAAGAGAAAGAACAGATGCATGAAGACAGGGGGAGCATCCCCAAGAAGATAAATGGTCATATGGATGAGCATGAGCATGAGTGTTTCCATGTCTAAGTGTTCCATCAATGTTGGTGTTTTCATCAATGCCAAAGGGGGAGATTGTTGGAAAATTGGTTGTCATTGATGTAAAACCTTGGAGAGTGATCTTGGAGATTGATTTCAACCCTTAGATATTGATTTCAACCCTTGGAGAAGTCCAAAATTCCTATAGATGTGGAAAATATCGTTGGACAGTTCGTTATCATATCTATGATTGATATTGATGATGAGTTAGTTGGGTACATTTAAGGTATTCTAAATGTAGCCCCGGAGGTGTGTTTATGGGACCCAAAGCTTAGTAAGTAATAATGACATGAAGGAAAGTGAAATTGTAGGTAAGACTATCATGGATAGATAGTACACATTGTGTCATTTCCAGTGATATGTGGAACACCATGTGGCTCCTCATAGCTAGGGAGATATGACCTTGTGAAGTTGGAAGCCCTGAAGAATGGGCAAGAAGCCCTAGTTGGTTACAATTCAATGAGTAAAAAGGGAAAAGTATTTGTAAAAATAAATTCAATGAGCCCTAAGATTAAGGAAAGAAGCTACCTAGAAAATGTATAAATAACCCTCAAGGAGTCATTCACAAGTACACATTCACAAAATTATTCATTGATAATCTATCTTTTGATCTAGTGAATTGTTATGTTCTAGTCATTTTGTTATGGCCTATTTTGGTATCTTGGTGAATGTGACGACAAGTCTGAGGCAAAAAAGAAGGTGTGACAAAATTACGAAAGTTGTGAAGCTGCAGAAGGAAAGGGTTTTTTAAAAACCCTAATTAGATGGTTTCATAATACATCATAACACCATGAATCTTCAACTTAGTGTCCATATTCCCCCACAATTCACTCCAAAATGTATTGAAAAATCTGGTATCCTTGTCTGAGATGATGCTCTTTGGTATCCAAAAATTCCCCCATACCTGTTCAAAGAACATGTTTGTTTCTTCTTGTCCTTTGATGGTATTTTTACAAGGCATGAGAATGCATGTATTGCTAAAAATTTCAACTACCAAATATAGATAGTCATGTCCCTTCCTGGTTATTGGTAAACCTCCCACAAAATCCATGGAAATTATTTCCCAAGGTCGAGTGCGTACATTTAATACCTTGCTTCCTATTACTGGGCTTGTTGGTACAACAAAGCATACATCCTCTAATATATTGGGATACAACTTCTTGCATTATATGCTAGTACGCATACCTCTGTAAGTTTTAAAATGTCTTCCCAAGACCAAAATGTCCTACAAACTTGGAGTTGTGAGCCTCTATGATAAGCTGCAATCGTTCAACTTTAGGGACATAGCGCTTGTTGAACTTGTATATTAACCCATTATGGAAATGATAGTTGAATTTAGTATCACTTTCTTTTATATGAATCTGTCCTTGTAGCCATTAAAACACCTCCTTGAAGTCCTCATATTCTATGTATGCCTCTATGTATGCATCATGGGTAAAAGGCTCCATGTGCATGAGAGTTACCAAAGTTGTAATCTTGGATGTGGGTGTCCTTGAAATAATGTCTGCCAAACTATTTGTGTTTCCCTTATTATACTTGATGACTACATGAAATTGTTGTAAAAACCCCATCCACTTGTAATGTCTAGTTTGTTGTAGCTTATTCTAGGCTTACAAATATTGTAGCAGTTCGTGATTTGTGTGGATGATGGTATTATTTCCCATCAAATAGTGCATTTTCTTGTTGATATCTTGAACCAGGGCATAAATTTCCTTGTCATAGGTAGAGTAGTTGAGAATTTCCCTATGAAATATTTCATAATGATAGATTATAGGCCTTCCTCCTTGCATCAAAATTTCTCCCATGGCATACCTACTTGCATATGTCTCCACTTCAAAATGTTTTTGCAATTTTGTTAATGTGATAAATAGTGCTTGATTGATATTTCTTTTCAGTTCATCGAAAGTCTTCTATTGATTTTTCCCCCACTAGAAACTCTTACCACTTACTGTTATGGTGTGGGGTGGTGCGGCTATCATTGAAAATGAATCTATGAACTTCCACAAGTATAGTGTTGACCCAAAAAAACTTCTAACTTCATTGAAATTTATAGGAATTAATGGCCATTTCATGATGGCCTCCATCTTTACAGAATCTATCTTGATCTCCCTTCTGCCATGCAGACAGGGAGAGACATGCCCACATGGGGAGCTATTCTTTTTCCTATTATTGGTTAGATAACGTACAGTGTCATGAGGAGACATATTGATAGGGGGATTTGAAGAGAAAGAACAGATGCATGAAGAAAGGGGGAGCATCCCCAAAGAGAGATACCCTTTTTCATTGATGTCAAAGGGGGAGAGTGAGAAACATTGATGAAGAGAGATGGTCACAGGAGGATCATGAGAATTAGTGTTTCCATGTCTAATTTTTTCCATCAATGTTGGTGTTTCCATCAATGCCAAAGGGGGAGATTGTTGGACAGTTGGTTGTCATTGATGTCAACCCTTGGAGAGTGATCTTGGAGATTGATGTCAACCCTTAGAGATTGATTTCAACCCTTGGAAAAGTCCAAAATCCCCAAAGATGTGGACAAGATAATTGGACAATTGGTTATCATATGTATGATTCAGATTGATAATGAGTTAGTTGGGTATATTTGATATAGTCTACATGTAGCCCCGGAGGTGTGGTTATAGGACCTAAAGTTGATTAAGGAATAAGGACATGAAGGATAGTGAAAATGTAGGTAAGACTATCATGTATGGATAGTACACATTGTGTCATTTCGAGTGATATGTGGAACGCCACGTGGTTCTTCACATCTAGGGAGTTATGGCCTTGTGAAGTCATAATCCCTGAAGAATGGGGAACAAGACCTAGTTGGTTACAAGTCAATGAGTAAAAAGGGAAAAGTGGTTGTAACAAGAAAGTCAAGGATCCCTAAGATTAAGGGAAGAGGCTACCTAGAGAAAGTATAAATAACCCTTAAGGAGTCATTCACAAGTACACATTCACACACTTATTCATTGATAATCTATATTGTGATCTAGTGAATTGTTATGGTCTATTTTGGTATGTTGGTGAATGCGACGACAAGCCTGAGGCAACAAAGAAGGGGCAATACAAGTGCAATAGTTTTGGAGATGCAGAAAGAAAGGGCTTTTGAAAAACCCTAATGAGATGGTTTGATAATACATCATAATACCATAACAAATGAATCTAGATATGGGCATAATACATCATTCATCGGTATCATAAATGTAGAAGGTGCAATAAATAAATTAAATGGCATGACAAACCATTCATGCAAACCCTACCTTGTCTTGAAGGCAGTCTTCCAAGTGTCTTATTCCTTGATGTGTATCTAGTGATATCCCTATTTGAGATCCAACTTGGTGAAATAGTTTTACGTGTTGAAATTGATCTAATAGATCATTGATCCTGGGTAGAGGGTACTATTTTTTTAGTGTAATCTTGTTTCATGCTTTTTAGTCAATATTCATTCGCCAAGTATCATCCTTCTTTGGTACAAGTATTATAGGTGACCGAAAAGACAAGGTGCTTGGTCGAATCACACCCTATTCCAACAGCTACTACAACTACTTCTTTACTTCATTTTCTTCTGAATAAACTATCTATATAGCCCAATATTTGGCAATGGAGAGTCTGGAAATAATTGTATTTTGTGCTCCACTTCCCTCTTGGGTGGTATCCTTTTAGGATCCTAGAACACTCCTTAGTATGCATGTAGTTACTCCTCAACATGATGTTTCTTCACTTTAGTACAACCCTCCATAGATTCCTTTACTCGTATTGACTCATCTTCAATATAATTTTCTCTTAAGAAAAGTAAAACATATTTTTTACTATAATCAAATTCTTGGTTTGGTTGGCACTTACCAATGAGATCTTTGACTTTCCTTTATGTGTGTTGATGATGTAGGAATTATTATCCTTTGTTAGTCGGTACTAGTTTTCTCTCTGCACAAATATTTCATCCATCATGGACATGTATGGGCTTCCAAACACTACTCCTCATACATCAAGGGGTACTACGTTTAATTCTATTTCCTCAATAAAATCAACGCTTACAACAAATTTAATATTACATTGTTTCATTACCTTGAGATACGAATCCTTGTCTATGAATTCTAATGGATATGGGATAGGATGTTTGCAAACCTCCAATCCAAGATCAGTGACCAAATACACTGCTATGATATTATCCTATGAACCAGAGCTGAACAGGGCATCTATATTGGTATTCTTGACTTGGATCTTAATGTGGAAGAGTTTGGTCATGTTATTCTCTTCCCGGTTGTGAAGGATACTTAGATTCACCTCCTTCTGCACTAATGTGCAAAAAATATTCTCATCCACATCAAATCTACTTTCAACATGATTACTCAAATCCATGGATAGAAGATTATGTTTATTGGCATCCTTCTAGTGGTTCTTCGGGTTCAATTCTGGATGTAGATTCTAACACTTTCCTCAATGTTCCCATCAATATTTCAATGGTTACAATGGTTTCTATGAGCCTTGCACTGATGTGAATTGGATACCATATTATTATCCTTACCCCTTTCCACTTCTTCTTTCCCTCCTTGGAAACTTCCTAGCGCTCTTTCTGCTTGGAACCACTAGGATACACTTTCTTGTGGCCTACGTTTTCTACATACTATGCTTGTACACATGCTTTTTCCATTGTCCTTGGATTGAAAAGCATAATTTTATTTTGTAGATGGATATATATACCCCCCTGTTAGGATATTTAGACACTTAGGAATTAGTTAAGATCATCTTGGTATAATATATCGTTAGGTTAAAGATTGTTTATTTAGTATGCATTTGTAATATGATGGTCACGATATGTTTTAGACATAGAGTGATCCGATGACTCATATTCTCTGCAATATTAATGGATACATTAATATGTGACTTAACACTTGATTTTTCCATTATATCTATTTAAAGAGCATGGAGGGACATTTTTTGATGATCGATTGTGAGAAACTATCTTCTAGAATATTTTTCTTTTGCATTTATAAACTACCTCAAGTGGCAACGTTTCTTGGGGGTGTGAATTTTTCCCCACATTCGGGTTTTACCAGAAAAAAACATTGGTGTGTTGATCTTTGATATGGTTGTGTGAGTGTTTTTTAATTTGTTCGTCCTCTATTGGAATACCCTGTGTTGTCGAACATGGTATCAGAGCCCGTTTGAAGACCCTCTCCCATTGTGTATTGATATATTGAAGTCGTGTTGTTTTATTTCTAGTTTATGTTATTTCCATAAACTTTTAGGTTGACAGGACTATTTTGTTACATTCAGAGCAGTTCTTTCAATTATAAATGATTTTTGTTTCACTCGAAAAGGTTTTCGTTTGTTGGAACATCAAGTTCTGATGGTTCATCACACTTATCATGTAATAATCCATTGGGTGGTCAACCAACATATAGAAACACTTAGTCAGGTGATCTACCAGATATCTACAACAGTCATTCAAGTATTCAACAAGCCTGTTAGTTGGACAGTCGAACAAAAGTCAAATATAGTCGGTCGGTGGATCGACTAGCTGAGAAATTGACTACCAGTTGGACACATGGATGGTCAGGTCAAGCACCCTTGTTGAGCCGACTAGAGAGTATGGATTTGACGGAGTCAAATCTAACCCACGATGGTTGTATGTGGATAATATCCTCCCAATTCCAAGGAAGTTGGTTAGATCTTGAGGCTATAAATAGAAAAACCGATGGGTCATCAATATGTGTGAGATATTCCAATGTTGAACACGGTGTGTGTTTTCAATATGCATTGTGATGTTCTTATCACAATGTGTTGTGATTAAAAATTGTAATGGTGTCGTTAGTCACCACCTATTTTCATTGAAGGTTATTTTTCTTCTATTATCTGCAATTCTATTTATTTATTTCATATAAGGTTACACCCAATCCCAACATGGTTTAAGAGCTGATGGTTTAGACCTCACACATTGTCTACAAATCTTGTTGAGGTAAATATGTTGTGTGATTGACTCTAGGATAGTGATTTTTTTATTGCAACTCATGGAATCATAACAGATTTGTTAAATATCGAATATGGATTTGAAGATTGATCGTGTTTCTTTGAATGGATCAAAATATGATGTCTCGTCTCTAGACATGGAAACCCTATTGAAGAGTAAATGATTGTGGCAATATATGAAGAATACATTTCCATATATGATAGATGATCAGATGAATTTGGTTGTTAATGGAAAGAAGGATGAGGTTGTAGGGGTCATCACAACCTATATTTCGCAAGATATTTGATTTCACACTAGCAGAATTGATTTCGCTCATCAATTCTGGAAGAAGATGAAGTCTCTACCTGAAAAATTTGATGAAATCCATGTCATGCAATTGGAGAAAGAGTTGGTCTCTCTTGATCCTGATTCTTTCGAAAAAATTGAGGACTATTTGGCATGTGTGAAGGAACTTCAGCTAATATTGGGAAAATGTGGAAAGACTTCTCAAAATAAAGAAAAACAAATTATCGTGATCATCCTAATGAATCTAATAAAACCATTCTACATGTTTGTGTTGGACATATTGTCATTGATTTGTTTTTATTTATGTCAACAGTCGAAGATAATTGTGATGTGATGATGATTTTTTATGATGAATTGTCATTAATGACAAATAGGGTGCAGAATAACGTTATTAAAATCTTAGAAGAAATAGCGATGAACAAATCAAAAGAAAGAACATTAATCGAAGCTCAGAAGAGATGACACACATGAGTCGTTCGATAAGGAATCAAACTATATCATGATCATCGAAGGATGAATTCAGCAGAATGCTACAATAGTCGTTATATCTGGAAACTTTAGAGAAGGACCATTGGATCAACACTCGATTAAGTCCTGACCATTGGATCAACACAAGTAAGAGCTATGATGGAGAGAAATTGTAGAGATCAGAGGAAAAACTAACATTCATGCATGTTTAACCTATGTAATCCTCCTAGACCATCAATCTATAGATTTGACAAGATCAACGGTTGGCATCGGTTCCACTACCAACAAGAAATTTCCATTGCAGAAATCGACGACGTTTTTAAACATCATGTTATTTGGGACTCCACAATCATCCCTGGTCGTTGATCTACTCCATGAAGAATCATGACCCTTAGATCAAGCGTATTGGAAGAATAGTGTAAAGTGTACTAAACAATCGATAGTAAGTAGTCATCATAGTATCATGACTTATTTGGTAGGTAACCACTCTAGAGGGATTGAACTACCTCAGAGTTCTAGTAACCCTGAGTCCCGGAGAGCTAAATCTCTGAAGTAAGATTTGACCATCCATCAAGAAGGAAGATTCACGGTCGAGATCCTAAAAAGTGCACAATGAGAAGACCGTTAACAAAATTCCTTCTTGAGGTTGTGTAGACCATCCACTCAACTGCAAATAAAAAATTGACCCTCCGATCTACTTCTACGAAATGCACTCCAGAGGGATTGAACCTCTCATAGTTTGAGTATCCTAGAGCCCCGAGGTCACGAATGGTTGAAATGAATATGTACCATTGATCTAAGAACTTATCACAGTTGTTGGATCAAGGATTCATATGAACCTATGATCGTCAACACATCAGGATATCCACATCAACAATAGCATGTCAACAAGGACACATGGCACAATGAAATGGTGACAAGTGTCTACGTTCAGATGACACTTTAGGTTATGTAAATCACAAATATAGGTGACATGTTGAAGCCACTCAGCCAATGCCACATCAGCAATGATGTCACCAAGTTAGATTACTCCGGGAGTATGTCCTTCACGGTAAACCAACGTCTACCACCAGAAGTTGCTCAAAAGGTCGAAGTGTGAAGTCACGAACTAACGTTAGTCATTGATCTAAGATCCTTCAGATTCTCACATGACTGTTGGATCAAAATGTAGTAGAAATATGCCTAAGCAATCCCATGTTGACCACTTCGGCATTGATCGAATCTAGAGGAAATTGAGGCAACAATTACCTGGACCTCCGAAGCCCCAAAGTCCCAAAGTCCCGAAGTAAATAGTGGTCATCCATCTCAATCTTGGAGTAAGTCATAGCCATTGGATTAAGTAGTAAAAGGGTAAGTAAGGATTGGATCTAGACTGTTTATTTGGTTCCAGGAATCACGCTAACCATCGGATCAACACTTATGAGAGGTAACCACTTCGGGGAGTTGAAAATATGGAAGATTGGATTAGAGATAAAACAACTGAAGATCGAAGTCCAAAGGAATAGGTTCCAGACCCTGGTCATGAATTACAGACACATAAAACCGTGAAGCACTAACAACATCGCTTAAATTAATAAGCATGTGGTTTTGCGCATATGGTCACATGTAAATGGTTTGAAGGAAGTGTAATGTCCCTGGCTACCAATAGGCTAGGCAACGCCACTTCTTGGACATCTCTCTTAGATATGATACAATTTTATGAATTTATATGCACGCATATCTAACACAATTAACAGTTACATCATTCTATTCATGCCAGTTATTCATCATAAATAATCATTAAAACATACTAACAATATATTCTAACCATACACAGATCAATGCGGAAATAACAATAAGCCTACACACACAACATAGCTGATATATGCAGGCATTAATCATCAAGTTATAACACATGTACAATTACACAACATACAATTAACAGATATTTGGCACTTATCTTTCAATAGATGACCACCAAACTGCATGCAGACCTTCCATGAACCTCCCAGCCTTAGACCACGCTTCTCATCACGCTCAGCAGTGAGTCACCCCCAAGCTGGGACTAAACTCCATTTGGCAAGGGATTCCTAGGCTTGGCAAGGGAAACAGGAAAGTCGCACAGGTCAAAAGGAAGTCTTATATCCTAGGGCAATCTCACACTAACAGCCTACAGCCTCTCATTCCCCACATGCCTATCTCACTCGAGGAAGTGTGCGCCTTCTCTACTCCACTGTCCTTCAGCTTCCCCGCTTCACTTCCAGGGCTTCAACAACAAGTCAGACCAGAATTCTCCAAGAACTATAGCTGTAGTCCGGCTCCCTCTGCGAAATCACTTCCCCAACAACCTCTCTCACCTGGAGAGATTTTCTTATAGGCCTGACAACCTGCTTATTCAATCTATGGGCTTGACAACCTGCCTCTTCAAACCACAGGCCTAACAACCTACTTCTTCAGTCCAGCTTCTGAGTCAATTCCTGAAAGGTGATGGAAAAAACAAAGCTCAGTAAGAGAAGACGATGGAAGCAAGCCACACTTAGTCAAGGAACTGCATGGCCTGCAACAACCAACAATTATGACATAACATGGCTCAAATAGTTACAAGGTGTGTGCTTGTTCATAGGTTGATGATGGAGATGATGGTGGCTCAGTATGTGAGTCAATGGTGAATCGGGTAGGGTGACAGACTTCTGAATAATTTTCAGGTTCGTGAGAATGGAAAGGAGGAGGAACCCCCAGTGAGATGGATTTCTTCGCTATAAACTTCATGTGCCCAGGTTAACACATGTCTTTTTGAAGCCACATGAGTTCCACTTAGCACTCGTTCCCTTTCTAGGAACTTAGGACAACACTGATCATGTCCACCTTTAAAGCCTTTAGGAAATAATAATAAAATATTATTCCCTTAGAGGTAATCCCTATAGCTTATCCCCTAGGCCAAGACACTTAGCCCCCTCCCTTACCCTACCTAATAGAGCTTAGTCCCCCATAACTCTTTCTTCGTGGTCGTTCTACACACAATAGTGTAATTTTATTAATGATATGTGTATTTACATATAGAAAATTAGGCTCATGGCCTTAATCATCTAGGCTCTTCGGCCTAATAAACATGTAAGTCTTCAGCTTATAAACACTTGTCTCACCAGCCTATAAACATAATCACAATTCAGCAGGGGCTCATCCTTGGGGTGTTACAATCCCCTCCCCTTATTTTTGCACTGTCCTCGGTGCACCTTAATTACACAACAACAAAAACATTTCCAAAATATTCAAAACGATGTGGTTACTCTGTCTGCATATCATATTCATGCTCTCATGTTGTGTCCTCAGGACCGTACCAGGTCCACTAAACTTTTACAATCCATATGGCTCAATTCTAGAGCTTCTTGCTTTTTTGATCCAGTATACACACCATATGCACTTGAAAGGCGATTTCCTACTCCACCTAAATCACATTCCAATCAAGAACATGATTAGCATCAGGTACACATTACTTAATCAATGACACATGAAATACATTATGTATATACATGCATGCAGGCAATGCAAGCCTATATGCCACTGGACAAATCCTCTCTAGGATTTCAAATGGCCCACAATATCGAGCTTCCAACTTTGAACAATTTACCAACTTTAGGGAAATTTTGTTGGCCTTCACTCTCAGGAATACATTATCCCCTACTTTAAATTCTCTGTGAGTTATGTTCTTATCAGCATAAATTTTCTACCTATCTTGGGAAGCCTTCAAATTCTGCTTAATCTTTAGCATTTGTTCTTCCATTTCCCTGAGCAACTCTGGCCCAACCACTACCCTATAAGTTGGGTTGTCCCAACTTACCGGGGTGTTGCACTTTCTGCCATAAAGTGATTCAAATGGGATCATCTTTAGGGATGCTTGATACCCATTGTTGTAGGAAAATTATACCAAGTGTAGATAATCTTCCCATGTGGATGGTTTGTCCATCACATACATTCTTAGCATATCTTCTATCACTTGGTTCACCCTCTCTTTCTTCCCATCCTGAGTCTGATGGGAAGAAAGNTCTTCCCATCAGACTCAGGATGATAAGCAGTGATGAAGTTTAGATTCATTCCAAACCCTTTGAATAACCCCTTCCATAACTTTGATATAAACTTTGGGTCTCTGTCAGACACAATTGTCTTGGGTATGCGATGCAAACATTCTACTTCCTTCATATAAATATGACCAACATTTGTTTCTTTATGAGTAGTCTTCATAGGAATGAAAAGGGCATATTTAGTAAGCTTGTCCACCACTACCATGATTACATCATGTTGCTTGCTCGTTCTAGGCAATCATGTGATGAAATCCATTGTTACCACTTCACATTTCCACTCAGGAATGGGTAATGGTTGTAGTAACCCAGTCGGGTGTCTATGTTCAGCCTTGACCCTTTGACATTCCAAGCATTTAGCAATAAATCAACAATCTCCCTCTTCATGCCTGGCCAATAATATTAGATTTTGACTATTGAAATTGTTTCTTATATCCTGGGTCTTCTGCATAAGGTACATTGTGAATTTCTTTTAAAATTGCACTCCTCAATTCAGAGGAGTTGGGTACATAAAATTTGTTTCTGTACAGGAGGATTCGATCAATTCCCAATTCATAATCCTCAACCTTCTGCTGCATTTTACCTTGCTGCAATTTTGTTACTAATTCTATGTACTGCAAATCTGATTTTGTAGCCTCTACAAATCTGTCTTTCAAATCTGATTGGTACATGCTAATGGTTGTAGCATGAAACTCATGCACTCTTTTGCTAAGTGCATCAACCACTTTTTTCTCTTTCCCCTTGATAT
>JASDQU010241658.1:118315-129605 GCA_032191745.1 Picea mariana | reverse complement strand
AGCATGCCAAACTACTAGTCCACCTATGGGTGGTTCTTAACCCTATAGTTGCAAAGTATTATTTTGAATTTGATTAACAATAATTCGAGTGGAAAAAGGGTGGGGGCTAAGCCCCCGCCCTTGGTCACAATCCACTACAACAATACCATACGAACAAAGCATAAGAAAATTTGGGGGGGCAGCCGATGGGCGCGGGAAGTTAGCCTAGCCCTTGGACACATACCCCTCCACGCGACCGAGACCTCTGTAGTTAGGGTGCCAATTCCACTAACGACACAACAATTATGCCCACAATTCTCCAATGCACCTTGAACGACAAGAAAGCTAGGTTTTGGAGGGAGTTCCAAGTTTTAGCATATTGGTGTGCATTTTGGCGAGCAGAGACAACATGTTATTGAGAAAAACTTCTAGGAAGGTTATTTTTCTCAATTTCTTGCCAAACCAAGTGCAGAAAGAGCCCAACTAGGGGTTTATTGACAATCTGAAGCCATTGGAGCCATCTATTTTTCATTATGAGCAATGTAAAACACTATTTTGAACACTTTCAACATATAATGAAAATGATCCATTGGAACATGGAACATGAGATTTAGCCCAAGAGAGGGATGAACTACTTTATCATTTTGTTGTGTTATGTGTTTATTTTGATGGTTTTTTATGGCTATTTATGCTATTCATTTCAATTATAAAAAATCAATAATTTCATGTTCTTGCAACTTGATCCAATTTCCCAAGACACATACATATTCCACTTGGAAATTTGTATACACACCTTTTTCATTTTGAGATCAATATTAAATCATCATCCTATTGACCTAAATGCATGAGAGGGTGAGTGTTAATGTGATAAGGGATTGTTATCATTATTAACCTTTGTCATAGCGAAGGAGATGAAATTACCTTTTAATGCAAAAATATAAATATTAGTCGAAAATATAAATATTGTAATATTCACTTTGAACTTAGATTTTAATACAAAAATACAAATAATGTAAAGGATCCAAGTTTCCGTGTAAAATTTAATTCCGTGTTATGTAAATTTAATTTTATGTGACTCATAATATCATAACAAAAATTGGTGAATATATACATTCAAAGTAGTGAATAAGTAATATTTTACTTTCTCATTTTGGAAAGTTCAATTTCAATAAAGGTATAAATTCTAAAACTATTTAATTCCAAATTTAATGAAAACTATATTATTTTCCCTTTGTAAATTTTACCTCTTAAATTTTGGCATGGATTTCTTTGAATTTATCTTTCACTTAGGCTCTTAAATATATGACAGACTTGTTTTTTCCTCACAAACAATTGTGTCCTGCATGGCCTTGACTAAAAGGTTTTCATAATAACATAAATAATGGGTTCAAATAGAGAAAGACATGAAGATCAATGATAAACATACTAAGAAACTCTTATTTGGTCACATTTAACCACCTAATAGAGTTGAGGTTACTAGTTTAATTCATGTTAACAAGTATATGTGATACTATCATCAAAATCCCTACCATGTTCATTCATAAAGCAATTTAGTATTTTTGAAGAACTATGTTGAGTTTGAACTTAGCTTTTGTAGTATACCTAGGGAGGTACCCAATGGGAATGTGGTTATGTGTTATTAATAGAGGCCATTCAATGTAAGGTGGACTAGGTCCACTATAGTATTAAATAAGTCCCACATGTTATTTAGATATAATAAATATTCTTTCTAAAATATTCCTTCTTTAGAATGTTCCTAGGAGATAAAAAATGTTATATGAATAAGTATAAGCAATGTATTGAAGCATGGTGAAGAAAATTGATATTGTAACAAGCAAGTATTACTTGAGGAGTGCATTCCTTCCATAAGAAATAATATATGGTGTTACCCTACCTCAATGGTTTTGTCTACATTCTTGTGTCCATTATTTGTGAATGGTTTGGTTTATTCTTGGTTATTTATTAAGTATATTTGAAGATCTATTTAGGTCTATATCATTTGTAACTTATCAGATCTCTTTCCTTGGACAAAGAAGGGAAGAAACTTTTGGGTCATTTTGCATATTCTTTTATATAAAGACACAACAATCATAAAGGAAAGGGCATGAACATAAACACACTTATGCAGCGTAAGGGAACCAAAAACATTATCAATGAAGATGTGCATGGAGAACTACCAGAACTACAGGAAGACATCAAGTTAGACAAACAATCTCATGGAAACACTGACACAATGTAGAGAAAGATCAGTGTGGCAAGGCAGTAGTTGGGAATCATGTTCGACTTCCATTAGGATGGATGGATGGCTGTACTTGGTACTAGTTGGCTACAATTCTTAGTCAGTGATATTGTATCGTTTCTTCTCATGTTTTGATGACGAAACATGCCTAAGGGGGGTGGAATATAGTATACCTAGGGAGGTAATATGAAAGGTACCCAATGGGAACGTGGTTATGTATTATTAGTGGAGGCCATTTAATGTAAGGTGGACTAGGTCCACTATAGTATTAAATAAGGCCCACTATGGTATTTAGATATAATAAATAATCTTTGTAGAAGATTCCTTCTCTAGAATGTTCCTAGGAGATAAAGAAGTCTATATAAACAAGTGTAAGAAATGTATTGAGGCATGGTGAATAATATTGATATTGTAACACCCCCGGATGGGGTGTTATATAGCACAAAACATGGTCAGTCCAAGGGAGGCAACTTGGCCAGGCGTCCGGCCACTTGGTACCGACTCATACTTTCCCCCCCTCAACCATCACTTCATGGGAATGAATCCCCTGTCGTCACTCTTCAAACTCCTCTTGCGGCCAATTTTCTGCATGCTTATGATGCTCCTTTGCGTGGGAGATTTCACAACAATGGGAAGTATGCCTTCTCCATCCCATCAACAACCTCACAATATCACTCCTAAGTCTGTGCATGGGTGCACAGAAACTCATTTATGCCTTCGACCTTTGTAGCTTCGGCTCTCCCTGGTTTTCAATTTCGTTTTCCTCTCTGGTTGCGACCTCCACTTGGCCTCCTGGTATTATGGTTCTTGTCTCTCGTCATGAGTTCTGCTGGTCGGCTCCATTTCCTTGTATCTACCCAGCATTCTCCATCATGTGGTCTCTCTTTTTGTTTGTGCTCTGCGCTCCTCGTCCCGGGCTCTTGAACCTCCCCTGTGTTCCTCATCCCAAAATCATCCTGTAGCCAGTACCATGCCCAGTATTAGGGGAAAACCCAAAAAAGGGGTGGCCTAGTATGCAATGTGAGGAAGGAAGGCACCTGACTCTGGCTCTCCCCCTAAAAATGATGTCATTCCTTCTGGTTCTCCCCCTGTAAATGATGGAATCCCCATATTGAATCTTATAGAATCTCCTTCTCCTGATCAACCTTTTCATGAGACCACCCCGGACCTCTTCCCGCTCTCTAATAATTATGCCTGTAATATAGAATGGTTTGAAAACTATGGAAAATTGCTTGTCTTCACACCTCCATCCCCTCCCCTCCTCACTGTCTTCCACCACCGCCTTCCCCCCTCGCCACCCGCCTCCACCACCCCCTGTAACTTCCTTCACTCCCTCCATTTCTNATAAATCATGGATTCCCTTAATGACATTAAGAGGGGTCTAGGGGATGTCAAGTCGGCCTTAATCGAGCTGTAATTCAAGGAATCTGAACGTTGGAGACGAGTAGATCTCATGATGACCTTTCTATAGTACCTTTGAAAATCCATCTCAGACCAAGATAGGCTCAACAAAGGAAAATTGTAGGGGCACCAAGCATTCGCTGGACCAAGGCTCGATCCAGGTTTTATTTAACCATGCTTCAGGTTTATGATTTTTTTTTTATTTCGGTAGCCATGGGAGGCCGACCAGTTATGGGTTGTATGGTCTATGTTTTTTCTATTCGTCTTAGCAATCAGATCCATTCCCTGCATGGAAAATTAGTTTATTTTTCTGCATATTTTATTTCTCTATTATGGATAAGTGGCAACTATGGTTTCCCACCAGAGCACTGCTGCCACGTTTGATCTGTAGAGACAAACAGATGTAATTTATTTTACTAAAGGATATAATACAATACTTCTAACTTACAATATATATATATATATAAATATTGTAACAAGCAAGTATTGCTTGAGGAGTGTATTCCAGCCATAAGGAATAATATATGGTGTTACTCAACCTCAAGGGTTTTGTCTACATTCTTGTGTTCATTATTGATGAATGGTTTGGTTTATTTTTGGTTATTTATGAAGTACATTGTGAATGGTGAATGGTTTTTCTACATTCATGTGTTCATTATTTTTTAATGGTTTTGTTTATTCTTGGTTCGAGAAGTAAAATTGTGAGCATTTTAAATTTAGCCATTTTCAGGTTTTTTTTAGAAAAATCCATGTGATTTTTTTTCAAGCTATAGTTCTTTTTTTTGGGTTCTCATAGCAAGATGTATTATACAGGGAAATATTATGGCCCTAGTATTGGATAATTTCTATAGTATTGAATAATTGAATAAGGTGGCCTAGGTCCACTATAGTATTAAATAAGTCCCACTATGGTAGTTAGATATAATAAATAGGATTTCTAAAGGGTTCCTTCTCTAGAATGTTCCTAGAAGATAAAGAATGTTATATAAAGAAGTGTAAGCAATGTATTGAATCATGGTCAAGAATATTGATATTGTAACAAACAAGTATTACTTGAGGAGTGCATTCCTTTCATAAGAAATAATATATTGTGTTACCCTACCTCAAGGGTTTTGTCTACATTCTTGCATTCATTATTGGTGAATGGTTTGGTTTATTCTTGGTTATTTATTAAGTATATTTAAAGATCTATTTAAGTCTATATCATTTGGTATCAGATCTATTTCCTTGGCCAAAGAAGGGAAGAAACTTTTGGGCCATTTTGCATATTGTTGTTTATATAAACACACAACAGTCATCAAGGAAACGACATGAGCATCAACACACTTATGCATCATCAGGGAATCAGAAACAAAATCAATGAAGAGGTGCATGGAGGACTACCATCACTGTATGAAGACATCTAGTTAGACAAACAATTCCATGGCAACACCGGCATGATGTAGAGCAAGATCAGGGTGGCAAGGAAGCGGTTGGGCATCATGTTCGTCTTCCATTAGGATGGTTGGATGGTCGTACTTGGTACTAGTTTGATAAAATTCTTAGTCGGTCATATTGTATGGTTGCTTCTCATGTTTCGATGATGAAACATGCCTAAGGGGGGTGGAATGTAGTATACCTAGGGAGGTAATATGGGAGGTACCCAATGGGAATGTTGTTGTTGGGTTCATACTTTGATTGTTTTATTGCGATGGTTGAATACTTTTTGCACCGATATCATAAATGCTATTAACCATTTTGAAGGAGTTTTCAAAGGATTTTGTATCAATTCATCATGGATTTATATCAAGTATGTGTAGTCAATGTTTTATAATGTTTTTGAGCTAAATTCATTTCATTTTGATGTTTATAAGGATCTAATGCATGATATGTGTGTAACAGGGTGAATTCGTAGTCCGAGCCTTCATCCAGTACCTCATCCAACACTTCATCCAACACCCCATCCGGTACGCGATCCGACACTCCATACGACACGTGATCCAGCACTCAGAGCGTAGAGGAGTCGGCAGTTGGTACATTGGTGTCCTGTGATGGGTGAATCGACGACCTGGGTTTTGTGCCCCCTCATGGCCTCGAGCTACAAATCTCATGACATCATATATTAGGCAGTTATGCTAGTCATTGAGTGGCTCACGGATTTTCTAGAAGCCAAAGTTGTTAGAGCACATTTAATGGAATTGCCATTTTTAGAGGAGGTTGACCCTTCCAGTGGTCGACCTCTCGAACTATAATTTTCCTATAAATACCACTAGCAGTGGAAAGGCCATAGGGAAGAGACAAAATTTAAAGAACAAATTTATTGTGTAATTGAGACATATTTTGCAAACTTTTGTTCCTGGCTAGGTTTTTTAATTAATGACATAATCATGTTGATTTGAGCCTGTGTTTTGTTGTTGAAGAGTAGCCACGACCTACTGAGGGGCCCACTAGTGGTCTGGGTGACTGTATAAATAGATATATTATGTGTTTCATTTGCTTAGTTATAATTTAATTTGTTTCTTTGTTGTATGCATTTTGTAGTTTTAAATAATGTGCATGATATTTGTAATTTAATTGTCTAATTCATCTTTTTGCAGATTGCTTATAGGACCTGATTATTTATGTTTCTTATTTCTTAACAATTGGCTTGTAGAATACTAACTTAGATGATGTATTAAAGTTTTAAATTGGTTTCTGCAAATTAAAACATAGTAGTATTTCAAACAGAGGATTAGTGTAGACAAAGTTTCTTTTGCAAGCTTCAATGGATAAATAATTGCAAGTTTTATTAGTTGTAATCAAGCTAGATTTAATTCTCAATCCCATTATGTTTTCATAGATCTATTTGGTTTATTAATATTGTTTTAGTATGCTAGGATAGAAGTAGATTTTGGGATTATGTTTCTAAAAACATTCTAGTTTGAAATCTGAGTTTTAATGATAGGATTAGTCCAGTTTAATTTATAAGATCTCAGTTATAGATTTGAATTGCAATTTTAATTAGAAGATTGGATTTGAATTAAGATTATTAGTCATAAGTTTATAAGTTTGTAAATTTGCTTGAGTTAGCATAAGAGTGTGCTTGAATTAGTATAAGAGTGTTTTTAATCATTGATGATTGATGCATGAAATTTAGAGATCACATGGATTTTCAGGATACTTAGTGTTCCTTCTATAATGGAAAATCTTTCATTAGATTGCTTGATTCACACTTTCCTTTTCTCTCTAGAAGTCAACATTGAATTAATCCCTCTTGAACTATCACTAATAGTCAGATTCCATCGTGATGTTATTCGACACCGAAGACATAATCATCATCTTTGAATTATCTTTTCCTGTTATTGCAAATTAAGAATAGTTTTGATTAATTAGAATCGAAATATAATCATGATGCTTTCATTTTTTATTAAGTAGGTTAATATTTCTCCTTTGCAAAATAGAAATGATTATGAGTTTTTAAGAATAGAGTTTACTTGTTGAAATAGTCTTGATAGGTTAGTTGTGTGTTTGTTTATTTTCTTAAAGATAAAAGATCAAAAGTAATTTACTTGTTGTTTCTCATTAGGTTGAATAGATTAACTTCTTTAAAGTAGGTTATGATTTGGTTCTTTAAAAATAATCCATCGATCCATTGTTTGAAGATGCTTAGGGTAAATATTTCAATCTCCTTAATAGGATTTGCTAATTGATAACAATGAAAGAGTTATTTCTTAAAGTAGATTGATCCTTAGATAGACCATCCCCTTAGTTAGATGATACTTCCATTAGTTTTTCTGGCTTGGCTCATACAGTGCCACAACTCTAAGTTTACTTACCCCATGTTGACAATTTAATTGAGGTATTTAGTGCATATAGAATACCCATCATTTTTGGCGTTGTTTCCGAGGAGTTGTCTTAAGGTAGGAAATAGTTAGGGAGTAGATCATTTCTGAACTTTAGCATTATTTTGGTGTCGGGGGAACTTTAAGACGAGAGGTAGGAACCTACACATCTGTTATAGCAGGTTCCCCCAAACCTAATGGTATTTTTTCTTTTCATTTGATTTCATGAACAAACCTAGGGACTCAAAGGGAAGATACATTAAAACCAAACCAAACCTTTCTACCAAGGTTCCTTCTAACCTTTTTGGAGGAAGGAACACTCCACCCATAAACTTTGCAAACTAATACCGGAAAGTAGGGGTTATCTCAACCCAAAGAGCTAAAGTAGTCTTTGAAGAGACCAATACAGAGAGCACTATAGAGCATACAATTGAAGCATCAATAATAGTGGGACATGAGGCAAGACCACTCAAGCCTTCCATGGAACCAACCAACACAACATTTGTTTTTTCACCATCATCAGGAGATCCTAACTTTGTAGACATCATTAACCCTGAACAGGTGAATAATATGTTTGGTATTTTAGCTAATATAATTGTTTCCCAAGTCAAAACCGAAACTTTGGCACCATTAGTTTCAACTGGCTCGGGTAAAGTCTTGAACATCCAAGAAGTAGGAATACCTTCCCATCAAAGGGATACCTCCCCTAGAAATGAACCTTGGGATACCTTGTTATCTTCAAGGATAAAACCATTTAGGTACTCTGTTTTTGGAAACCAAACCAGTATGGATGATCAAGAGGATCACGACCATGTAAGACACGAGGAGGGAGAAGAAGTTGGAAACCAAACCAAAACTACCTTTGGGTTTCCAATTTTGGATACCATGCATAATTTCAATATGATGAACATTCCACTCTCGACACTACCCACCCACTACTACATATTGAAAAAATTGCGATGACTACTTGTGACGAAAGTAATCTTTTGTCGCAAAATTCAAGAGAAAAAGTTCAATTTTTCAATTTTGTTCTAAATCTAGCCCATATTCATCGCTCTATCGATGGAACCAAAATTTCCTCTGTTTTGCGACGATAATCAAGATAATGGACTATTGTCTCAATTTCGATGAATGTGTGTATTTGTTGCAGGAGCGATGCTAGCTATTGACCGATACACTTTTTGATACTATACATATTGACCGTTATACATTTTGACAAAGTCTAAATTGATATAGTCAACGTTTGTCGCAAGAGCAACGATATGGCCATTATAACCGTTACACTCTTTGACAAAGTGATCTAAATATAACAAATAACTAGTTATATTTAGGTCATTGTCATCGCAATTGCAACGACATTGGCCTAAATTGACCTATAAATATTTGACAATTTAAAGATGTTGCGACAATCTTGCTATAACAACGATGGTTCTGAAAGGGTATTTTTGTGCGAAAGATTGTCGCAGAATATAGTTAGAGGTGGGGGAAAAAGTAAAGCAGGTGAAAAGGGTGATGGCAGATGTTATTTCCCTTGCAAGAAAAGTTTCCTCATATGTCCCGTAATAATTTTAATAGCAACAGCTACAAAACATTGTAGGAAATATGGGCACATTGATGCCGGATCGAATGAATATCGTCCCATGGTAATTAGATATATATTCATTATCTATTTTTATATTGTCAATTTTATATAAAAGTATATATATGTATATATATTGTTTGAATGTTTGTTATAGTATACACTAATTTTGAAAGATTTTTTGTAATTATAAAGTTAGAGTTTCCCTCTAACTTTCCACAGAATATTGCACTAAGTAGTAGTAAAAATGATGTTGTACAAGCTGAGGAACATCATGAATAAGCAAATGAGGATCTCATGGAAGAAGGTGGTGGGACAAATCAAGTTAATGATCCCATGGAAGAAGATGATGGGAAAAATCAATTGGTCCGAGATTTGTTTTCGCGATCGGATAAGGATGGGGACAATGCTGGTATTTATGATGAACCTCTATTAGAAAAGGCAAATAAACAACTTTATGAAGGATTAAGAGCAAATATTCTCTCCACTACATTATTTCTAGTGAACTTAAAGGTTATGAATAATTTGTTGAACACTTGTATGACACAGATCCTAAGGTATGTAATATGTTTCATCTCATATTATACATAAATGTGGATTTTTTTTCTATTTGTTTTTAGTGTTAATTAATGTGTAAAATAAGAATGCAATTTTTAAGATTAATATTCTGTACATTAACTAGTTATTTGTTATGTTGTAGATTGTTAGGTGAATTTTTGTTACCATCATCAAATATTTTACCTCGCACATATCGAGGTTTGCATGCCATTATGAAAGACATTGGAATGGATTATCAAACTAAAGATGTATGTCCTAATGATCATATTATATATTATGGACAACATGCTTCGAAAACAAAATGTCTACAATGTCTTATCAGTAGATATCGAATCGATCAAGTAAAAAAAAGGGTGCCTCAAAAGGTTCTTCGTCATATTCCCATAATTCCATGCTTGCAACAATTGTTCAAATGTGAAAGCATAGAACAATTTATGGATTGTCATGCACATAAAAAAAGTGGAGATGGTGTTCTTCGAATGTCTGTCAATGGTTTTTCATTTAGGGAAATTGAGGAAAAATGGGCATATTTCAAAGATGAGCCTCGTAATGTTAGGATTTCATTGGCAGATGACAGTGTTAATCCATTCAGAGAGATTAGGTCTATTTACTTAGTGTGGCCTATTTTTGTTATCAACAATAACATTCCTCCTTGGATGTCAATAAAGAGGGAGAACATGATGTTGACAATGATTGTTCCAGGTATTTGTTTACATTAATTTTTTGAATGTAACATTTTCATTTGTTTCAATTTTTGCATAATATCTTTTGTTTATTTATTTACTTATATATATTACATGATCCGAAAGCACTCTCTGAACAAAACAATAATCGCAAAAGTCTTAGAACAGAAATATATTACATGATATCATTCCTATAGTAATTATGTGTTATTTAAACAATTAGGTAAGTACCAGGTTAAAGATATGAATGTATATATTGAGCCTCTTATTGATGAGCTACTAAAGTTATGGGTTGGCATCACAATGTATGACATATGTAAACCAATCTGGGAGAAGAAATTTAAATTCTATGGAATACTTCTATGGACAATTCATGATGCCCCTGGACTAACACATTTTTGTGGTATGTAGCATTCTAATATTGCTCTTTAATACTATATTTTTTTTAATGTTATCATGGTGCATGTTTATTTTTAAATAATCTCATCATATAATTGACATTAATCCATTTGTTGCAGGTCTTCAAACAAAGGGTAAATTTTCATGTTCAGTTTGTGGCCCTAAGATAAAGTATCATCATTCAAAAAATTTAGGAAAGGTGGTGTTTGATGAGTATAGGCACCTCCTCCCTAAGAACCATAGGTATCGTACTACTAAAAAACATATTTTCAATGGGAAAGAAGAGACTGGTTTAAAACCACGAAGAATGACACCTCACCTATGGAGGTTGGAATATAATATAAATTGTCAAGGTACTCAATCTCTTTATGTATCGTAGATCATGTAATGTTTTTAATGTTTATTTTAATCATTGAATTTATTTTACCATATTTGATCATTATTTTTTTGATTTCTTTTATGCTTCATGAAGGCCACAATCATCACGAAAGTATTAATAATGGGCTTCCACTAGGAATGAAATGTTATCCTACTCAATTCATGAGGTTTCCCTACTATGAGGAGATAAAAATAGCTCATTTGTTTGATACAATGCATATCGGTAAGAATGTGACAGAAAAGTTATGGCGAATCATAGATGGTAGGAGGGACA
>JASDQU010241658.1:103737-114372 GCA_032191745.1 Picea mariana | reverse complement strand
TAGGGATTTTTTGGTGCAATGTAGTGTATTCTATAAGAAAAATCTCTATGCCAAACCTCAAAATGGATAGTACCATATCTTGTTCATAAGACAAATATTCTTTGTATGTTTCCTTTGTCGTGGCTGAAGCCCTCGGTACACTTGATGCATGGTAATGAAATGTAACAATTTGACTATTGAATGATAGAGTTATGTCACCTATGGTTAAGGAAAGAAAATAAAGTTATTAGTTCCTATTTGAATATTCTTAGAATTGATATTCGTTACATAGTCCTTGAAAAAAGACAAAAGACTTATGTAGTGGATATTTGGTCTTTGTTTGTGACATTTTATGCCAATAGTATGTTTTGTACAAAAATAATGGATCTTGGGGACTACATCATGGTCAAGGAATGAGGAACAAGGAACAAGGAACAAGCAACAATGAACATAAATTGTACTAGGACTAGACACGCACAACAATGACCTGTGAATGGGGCCAACGTTGAAATTTTTTCAAACTGTTTATGTATACACTGAAATTTGTCATGGATATACTATTTTCATGCCTTAACGATATGGGAGGGTTTCTGGGCTCAACTTTGACTCACACACCCACTTTCTTCCATCACCAATTCATCATGTAAACCATAAACCCTAATTTTATTTCAAAGTACACAATTTGGTTGACGCAAGTTTAAATTAGTTTGCATTAGTCTTTCTTCATTTTTCTTTTAGGTTCTACATTAATGTATATACAATGTATCTGTGTCATAGTTGTGATGGAAAATCCCTCTTTTTCGCTAATTTCTTAATCAAAGCCATAAAAATAATCACTTGCAGTACTAGATGCAGGGATGTGTGTAATGTCGAATGAATTTTACAAGGAACAAGGAACGAAAATTGTACTAGGACTAGAGACTGGCAACAATGACCTGTGAAAGGGGCCAATGTTGAAATTTTTTCAAACAGTTTCTGTATGCACTGAAATTTGACATGGATAGACTATTCGCATGCCTTAACGATATGGGAGGGTTTCTAGACTCAAATTTGACTTGCACACCCACTTTATTCCATCATCAATTCGTCATGTAAACCATAAACCCTAATTTTATTTCAAAGTACACAATTTGGTTGACACAAGTTTTACGTTTTCGTAAGTCTTTCTTCATTTTTATTTCAGGTTCTACATTAAAGTATATAAAATTTATCTATGTCATACTTGTGATGAAAAATCCCTCTTTTTCATTGATTTCTTAATCAATACCATAAAAATACTAGAGGCAGGCAACAGTGACATGTGAATGGGGCCAACTTTGAAATTTTTTCAAATTGTTTCTGTATGCATTGACATTTGACATGGATAGACTATTTGCATGTTGTAGCGATATGGGAGGGATTCTAGACTCAAATTTTACTCACACACCCACTTTCTTCCATCATCATATCATCATGTAAGCCATAAACCCTATTTTTCATATGTTCTAGTAGATATGTTAATGATTCCAAATTTCATGCTTGTATTTGACTCAAGGTCTAGCTAGCTTGAAAAGTATCAAATTTTAATTTCAAGTTGATAAACCAAATATGAAATGAATCCAAGAATTATTTGATATCGTCGCAAGAGAGACAAATGTAAATAATCTTGTGACGAAATAGTTATACTATCGACGAAAAAATTTCGTCGATAGTATAGCTAATTCGTCTCAAGAATGTGTCTAATTTGAATGGTTTTACATGGTTTTCAAGGAGTGTAGGGATTATAATATGGTGAAATGTAGTGTAGTTTATATGAACAATCTCTATGCTAAACCTCAAAATGGATAGTACCATATCTTGTTCATAAGACAAATATTCTTTGTATGTTTTCTTTGTGGTGGCTCAAGCCCATAGTACACATGATGCATGACAATGAAATGTAACAATTTGATTATTGAATGATAGTGTTATGTCACCCATGGTTAAGGAAATAAAATAAGGTTCTTATGTCCTATTTGAATCTTCTTAGAATTGATATCCGTTACACAGTCCTTGAAAAAAGACAAAAGACTTATGTAGCAGATATTTGGTCTTTGTGTGGGACATTTTATGCCATTATTATGTTTTGTAAAAAAATAATGGATATTGGAGACTACACCATGGTCAAGGAAAGAGGAACAAAGAACAAGTAACAAGGAACACAAATTGTACTAGGACTAGACACGGGCAATAGTGACCTGTGAATGGGGCCAACGTTGAATTTTTTTCAAATTGTTTATGTATGCACTGAAATTTTTCATGGATAGACTATTCGCATGCCTTAATGATATGGGAGGTTTTTTGGGCTCAAATTTGACTCACACACCCACTTTATTCCATCAATAATTCATCACGTAAACTATAAACCCTAATTTTCTTTCAAAGTACATAATTTGGTTGACGCAAGTTTTAAGTTTTCGTCAGTCTTTCTTCATTTTTATTTCAGTTTCTACATTAATGTATATACAATGTATCTATGTCATAGTTGTGATGAAAAATCCCTCTTTTTCATTGATTTCTTAATCAACACCATAAAAATACTAGAGGCAGGCAACAGTGACATGTGAATGGGGCCAACGTTGAAATTTTTTCAAACTATTTATGTATGCATTGTAATTTGACATGGATAGACTATTTTCATGTTGTAACGATATGGGAGGGTTTTTGGACTCAAATTTCACGCACACACCCACTTTTTTCCATCATCATATCATCATGTAAACCATAAACCCTATTTTTCATATGTTCTAGTAGATATGTTAATGATTCCAAATTTCATATTTTCATTTGACTCAAGGTCCAACTAGACTGCAAGGTATCAAATTTTAATTTCAATTTGATAAACCAAATATTAAATGAATCCAAGCATCATTTGATAGTGTCGCAAGAGATACGAATGTAAATAATCTTGGAACGAATTAGTTATACTATCGACGAAAAAAGTTCGTCGATAGTATAGCTAATTCGTAGCAAGAATGTGTCTAATTTGAATGGTGTTAAAAGGTTTTCAAGGAGTTTAGGGCTTATAATATGGTGCAATGTAGTGTAGTCTATATGAACAATCTCTATGCCAAACCTCAAAATGGATAGTACCATATCTTGTTCATAAGACAAATATTCTTTGTATGTTTTCTTTGTGGTGGCTCAAGCCCTCAGTACACATGATGCATGAAAATGAAATGTAACAATTTGAATATTGAATGATAGTGTTATGTCACCCATGGTTAAGGAAATAACATAAAGTTCTTAGGTCCTATTTGAATCTTCTTAGAATTGAGATTAGTTACATAGTCCTTGAAAAAATACAAAAGACTTATGTAGCGGATATTTGGTCTTTGTGTGGGACATTTTATGCCATTAGTATGTTTTGTACAAAAATAATGGATCTTGGGGACTACACCATGGTCAAGGAATGAGGAACAAGGAATGGGGAACGAGGAACGAGGAACACAGAATAAGGAACAAGCAACAAAAATTGTACTAGGACTAGACACGGGCAACAGTGACCTGTGAGTGGGGCCAACGTTGAAATTTTTTCAAATTGTTTATGTATGCACTGAAATGTGTCATGGATAGACTATTTTCATGAATTAACGATATGGGAGGGTTTATGGGCTTAAATTTGACTCAGACACCCACTTTCTTCTATCATCAATTCATCATGTAAACCATAAACCCTAATTTTCTTTCAATGTACACAATTTGGTTGACGCAAGTTTTAAGTTTTCATCAGTATTTCTTCATTTTTATTTTAGGTTCTACATTAATGTATATACAATGTATCTGTATCATAGTTGTGATGAAAAATCCCTCTTTTTCGTTGATTTCTGAATCAATGCCATAAAAATACTTCCTTGTAGTACTAAATGCAGGGACATGTGTAATGTCAAACGAATTTCACAAGGAACAAGGAACATAAATTGTACTAGGACTAGAAACTGGCAACAGTGACCTATGAATGGGGCCAACATTGAAATTTTTTCAAACAGTTACTGTATGCACTGAAATTTGACATGGATAGACTATTTTCATGCCTTAACGATATGGGAGGGTTTTTGGACTCAAATTTGACTCACACAACCACTTTCTTCCATCATCAATTCATATTGTAAACCATAAACCCTAATTTTCTTTCAAAGTACACAATTTGGTTGATGCAAGTTTTAAGTTTGCATCAATCTTTCTTCATTTTTATTTTAGGTTCTACATTAATGTATATACAATGTATCTGTGTCATAGTTGTGATGAAAAATCCCTCTTTTTCGTTGATTGATTAATCAACTCCATACAAATACTCCCTTACAGTACTATATGTAGGGACTTTTGTAATTTCAAACGAATTTTACAAGGAATAAGGAATGAAAATTGTACTAGGACTAGACACAAGCAACAGTGACCTGTGAATGGGGCCAATGTTGAAATTTTTTCAAAAAATTTTTGTATGCACTGAAATTTGACATGGATAGACTATTTGCATGCCTTAACGATATGGGAGGGTTTTTGGACTCAAATTTGACTCACACGCCCACTTTCTTCCATCATCAATTCATCATGTAAACCATAAACCCTAATTTTCTTTCAAAGTACAAAATTTGGTTGACACAAGTTTTAAGTTTTCGTCAGTCTTTCTTCATTTTCCTTTGAAGTTCTACATTAATGTATATACAATGTATCTATGTCAAATTTGTGATGAAAAATCCCTCTTTTTAATTGATTTCTTAATTAACGCCATAAAAATACTAGAGGTGGGCAAGTGTGATATGTGAATGGGGCCAACGTTGAAATTTTTTCAAATTGTTTCTATATGCATTAAAATTTGACATGGATAGACTATTTGCATGTTGTAACAATATGGGAGGGTTTTTGGACTCAAATTTCACTCACTCACCCACTTTATTCCATCATCATATCATCATGTAAACCATAAACCCTATTTTTTATATGTTCTAGTAGATATGTTAATGATTCCAAATTTCATATTTGTATTTGACTCAAGGTCCAGCTAGCTTGCAAAGTATCAAATTTTAATTTCAAGTTGATAAACCAAATATGAAATGAATCCATGCATCATTTGATATCGTCGCAATAGAGACGAATGTAAATAATCTTGTGACGAATTAGCTATACTATCGACGAAAACAGTTCATCGATAGTATAGCTAATTCGTCGCAAGAATGTGTCTAATTTGAATGGTGTTACATGGTTTGCAATAAGTGTATGGATTATATGGTACAATGTAGTGTAGTATATAAGAACAATCGCTATGCCAAACCTCAAAATGGATAGTACCATATCTTGTTCATAAGACAAATATTCTTTGTATGTTTCCTTTGTGGTGGCTCAAGTCCTCAGTACACATGATGCATGACAATGAAATGTAACAATTTGACTATTGAATGATAGTGTTATGTCACCCATGGTTAAGGAAATAACTTAAGGTTCTTAGTTCCTATTTGAATCTTATTAGAATTGAGATTCGATACATATTCCTTGAAAAAAGACAAAATACTTATGTAGCAGATATTTGGTCTTTGTGTGGGACATTTTATGCCATTAGTATGTTTTGTACAAAAATAATGGATCTTGGGGACTACACCATGGTCAAGGAATGAGGAACAAGGAACAAGGAACAAGGAACGAGGAACACGGAACAAGGAACAAGGAACAAAAATTGTACTAGGACTTGACACAGGCAATGGTGACCTGTGAATGGAGCCAATGTTGAAATTTTTTCAAACTATTTATGTATGCACTGAAATTTGTTATGGATATACTATTTGCATGCCTTAACGATATGGGATGGTTTATGGGCTCAAATTTGACTCACAAACCCACTTTATTCCATCATCAATTCATCATGTAAACCATAAACCCTAATTTTCTTTCAAAGTACACAATTTGGTTGACGCAAGTTTTAAGTTTGCATCAGTATTTCTTAATTTTTCTTTCAAATTATACATTAATCTATATACAATGTATCTATGTCATAGTTGTGATGAAAAATCCCTCTTTTTCGTTGATTTCTTAATCAACACCATAAAAATACTCCCTTACAGTACTAGATGCAGGGACGTGTGTAATTTCGAACGAATTTTACAAGGAACAAGGAACGAAATTATACTAGGACTAGACACCAGCAATAGTGACTTGTGAATGGGGCCAACATTGAATTTTTTTCAAACCATTTCTGTATGAACTGAAATTTGACATGGATAGACTAGTCACATGCCTTAACGATATGGGAGGGTTTATGGACTCAAATTTGACTCACACACCCACTTTCTTCCATCATCAATTCATCATGTAAACCATAAACCCTAATTTTCTTTCAAAGTACACAATTTGGTTGACACAAATTTTAAGTTTTCGTCAGTATTTCTTCATTTTTATTTTAGGTTCTACATTAATGTATATACAATGTATCTATGTCATAGTTGTGATGAAAAATCCCTCTTTTTCATTGATTGCTTAATCAACACCATAAAAATACTAGAGGTGGGAAACAATGACATGTGAATGGGGCCAACGTTGAAATGTTTTCAAATTGTTTCTGTATGCATTGAAATTTGACATGGATAGACTATTTGCATGCCTTAACTATATGGGAGGGTTTATGGACTCAAATTTCACTCACACACCCACTTTCTTTCATCATCATATCATCATGTAAACCATAAACCCTATTTTTCATATGTTCTAGTAGATATGTTAATGATTCCAAATTTCATATTTGTATTTGACTCAAGGTACAACTAGCTTGCAAAGTATCAAATTTTAATTTCAAGTTGAACTAGTAGTTCACATGAAGCAATGTTTGGTAGAACCAAGATTTGTCACAATATCCATGACATAATGTCGCAAGAGCATCGAAATAGCCGTCGCAAAATGACCCAAATTTGCTAGGGTGTACTTGTACAACTCAAGTAGAATTCCCTCTTAAGAGAGTTATGGGTCCACATAGTCATATGCACCTTCTAGGATTGTCATATTCACCTATAGTATCTATTTAATATTCATGTCAATGTTTTCTCTTCAACCACTATGCATATGTGTCATCCTTGTCTCATCTTGAATGAACACCATGTAGGGAAATTGTGTGCTTTTAAGCATATTTCATCCAGCCATTTGTATTCCAATATGTCTCATCCCTTCAATTATACATTGTTTTTTCTTGGACCTAAAACATTATAGAATTCAATTTTGGTATGAGGTCAAGTCAGTGGGAATCTTGCACAACTAGGAAAACATAATAATCTCACTCCACCCATTATGTTGGACCAGAAATATCATAAAACACATGTAATTTAAATCAAGTATTGGTGTTGGGGAAGGATCCATGCAAAACTGAGGAACATAAGGGTCAATATCTACCTAGGATCTTGAATCCAAAAACATTTTGAAACACAATCATGCATTGTATCATGTCTAGGAAAGGATTTATGCAATTCAAAACATTAAGAAGGAAATCCCCAAGGAGAGGTGGATTGAAAATACATTATAAGATTCAATTAAATTCTTGCAGATTTTGAATAATTAATACTTAGAGTAGTTTTGATAAACTAAGGGTCCCTTTACCTGTTTCAATTCCATGTGCCATATCTTGGAAATTCCACTTGTTTTCTCCATTCCCCCTTGCCTATGTCATCCATGCCATCTCACAAGTTTTCACTAGTTCACCTATCCTAGCACTTTACATTGTGGACATCACCATGTTGGCATGGCACAAAAAAGTATTCTTTATGGAGAAAAAAATCACTTAGATGAAATCAAAAAACGAAGACACGACATAACTAATGAAGCTTGTGCAATTTATCAAGTTCTTATTTTTTTATGTTATTGCATGCCCTTGCAGTACTAGATGCGAGGACATGCGTCTCAAACAAATTTTAAAATAATGGGGCTTAGAGGTCGTGAATATGTCTTTGAATGATGTTACATGGTTTTCAAGGAGTGTAGGTCTTATGTAGGGCTTATATGGTGCAATGTAGTGTAGTCTATAAGAACAATCTCTATGCCAAACCTGAAAATGGATAGTATCATATCTTGTTCATAAGACAAATATTATTTGTATGTTTCCTTTGTGGTGGCTCAAGCCCTCACACATGATGCATGACAATGAAATGTAACAATTTGACTATCGAATGATAGTGTTATGTCACATGCAAATTATGCACTGGCTTATAATCTAGCAAATGAACTTTGACAAACCCTTATGTCCCAAGCATCATTTGATTGGTAGGATCTTGATAGCTTTCAAGACTCTTATCTCTACAAGGAGTGTTTCTCTAGGGGGAAGATATGACACACATAACATGAATGAATAGTTAATTGAGCAAGTTCTTGTAGGTAAATTGTAATGATGAGACCCATAACACTACAACCCATATCTAACAAAGACTAGTTAGCAGTCCCCAATGTTAATAATTCACAACACATGGGATGAGTAACCACACATTCTATCATATATTTCACTTCCATTTTAGGGGGCTCACCACACCTAATGGTGTCATGCTGGTTTATTGTTATTCTTATGAAAAAATATTTAATCTACCTAACCCATCAACCAACCTAACCCATCAACCAACCTAACCTACTTCATTAATTCACATAAGGTACTTACCCCAATAACTTACACAATGTACCCCTTTGACCCACAACCTACATAACCCATTGAACTACTTAATAGACATACCTACCCCCCGTAATCCACAAACCTATCCCACCTAATTCAAAAACCTATCCCACCTAACCCACTTAACCCTCTAAACCAACCTACCTAATCCACATAAAAAAAATTAAAGGGATTTAACAATTTGAACATTTCAACTCACTGAAAAAAGGAGAAGATATGGCACACATAACATGAATGAATAGTTAATTGAGAAATTTCTTGTAGTTAAATTGTAATGATGAGATCCATAACCCTACAACCCATATCTAACAAAGACTAGTTAGCAGTCTGCAACATTAATAATTCACAACACATGGGACGAGTAACTACACATTCTATCATATATTTCACTTCCATTTTAGGGGGTTCATCACACCTAATGGTGTCCTGCTAGTTTATTGTTATTCTTATTAAAAATTGCTTAACCTACCTAACCCATAAAACAACCTAACCTACTCCATTAACCCACATAAGGTACTTACCCCAATAACTTACATACTATACCCCTTTGACCCACAACCAACATAACCCATTAATATACTTAATAGACATACCTACCCCACCTAATCCAAAAAAATATCCCACCTAACCCACTAAACCAACCTACCTAATCCACATAACCCGCATAACCTACCTATCCCAAAAACTATGTAACCTTCTCTATTAACCCAACCAACCTACTTACCCCACTAATTTATATAACCTACCCCACTAATGCACCTAACTCACAATACTAACTCACCTAACCCACTAAACCTACCTAACATAACCCATTAGCATAATTTTGTAGGATATTGGTAGCCTTCAATATTCTTATCTCTTATATCTTAGCGCATGATGATCGTCGGGGACAATTTGAAAAAAACCAAGAAAATTACAATTTTTAAAGGTAAAATCCGACATCAAGGACAATTTTTTGGGTGGCATCAGAGGATGCCTTCGAATTTTGGGTTCAAATGTAGTTGTATTAGAACAATTATCCCTTACATAGGGATTATATGGTGCAATGGAGTGTAGTCTATCAGAACAATCTCTATTCCAAACCTCAAAATGGATAGTACCATATCTTGTTCATAAGACAAAGATTATTTGTATGTTTCCTATGTGGTGTCTCAATCCCTCACACATGATGCGTGAGCACCAAATATAAATGATATAGCATAAGTTCACCCTCCATTAATTTTAGCCCTTGATTATGTCTTAGGCCACGATAAACATCGACCCTAGAACACCAAACAATCTATATATAAGATCCATGGTCCATGACATAATTAGGGTTCATGAGCCATGCAATGGACCATAAGCCAACATGCAAGCCCTATCTGGGAAATTTTTGTCTTGTAAGTGGTCGGATATGGTGCCCATTTTGATATTTGTAAGATCAAGTATGTTTCTTTGGGCCTAGTCCTTGGCCTACGTAGGGGATATTTAGCTTATAAGTGAGATATGGTCACCATATTTAGGATTGGTGCATTGGGGATGACTCTTGGTGCCCATGTAATAGCTGAAATCCAAAATATAGGGTTTAAGATCATAAAATTTGTCTCTAAAATATCATGGACATGTGTGATCCCTTAGGCCATCACACATGCCCTAAACAGGCAATATATGGTTCATGAGTTCAATATGGTGTCCATGTTAATGTGTCATATTTTGGGTACAAATTTAGTAGTGCTTGCACCTAGCCCCACCCATTTTTGTGAGAAAAAGTGCATACGAACACAAGCATGCCAATAGAGAGATTTAAACATTGGTGTGGTAAATATGCAGAACACTTGGGAATATACTCATCCAAAACAAAGGAAAATGTCCAATTGACCATGAATGTGAATTTGAGAAAAAAGTGGTTTACAAAGATGAATTGGTTATTGTAATACCCATGGAATTTTTCTTGCATGGTTATATCTTGCAATGCTTGACAATCATTAGGAATCCATGGCTCCAGTGTGTCTATAACTTGAGGATGC